>CAUYPK010051656.1:0-31585 GCA_963574355.1 Loris lydekkerianus | reverse complement strand
CATGGTGTACATATACCACAATTTATTAATCCATTTGTGGATCGTTGGGCACTTGGGCTTTTTCCATGACTTAGCAATTATGAATTAGGCTGCAATAAACATTCTGGTACAAATATCTTTGTTATGATGTGATTTTTGGTCTTCTGGGTATATGCCTAGTAGAGGAATTCTAGGATTGAATGGCAGATCTATTTTTAGATCTCTAAAGTGTTCTCCAAACATCTTTCCAAAAGGAATGTATTAATTTGCATTCCCACCAGCAGTGTAGAAGTGTTCCCTTTTCTCCACATCCACACCAACATCTCTGGTCTTGAGATTTTGTGATATGGGCTAATCTTGATTAATAAATACAGGGACATCTCGGGTTATAAAATCAATGTCCACAAATCAGTAGCTTTCATATATATCAACGACAGTCAAGCTGAGAATAAAACCAAAGATACAATATCTTATACAATAGCATCAAAGAAAATTAAACACCCTGGAATATATTGTGTAATGCATCTTAATGTGGGCACCACCATAGAACTTGGCTTAACTTCTCTCTCTCTCTCTCCACACACAAAACTTCATATGACATTGTTGAAGGAGTATTTTGAGATTATTTCAGAGTCTTTTTCATATATATATTTTATGAAGTTGGTTTCAAAATCCTAGTTTAGTCAACTATATAGAAGCATCATTTTTTCAGAGATATCACCCAACCCCAGTGAGAATGGCCCACATCACAAAATCTCAAAACTAAAGATGCTGGAGTGGATGTGGAGAGAAGGAATATTTTTACACTGCTGGTGGGACTGCAAACTAGTAGAACTGTTTTGGAAAGAAGCATGCAGAACTCTCAAAGAACTCAAACTAGACTTCCCATTTGATCCTGTAATCCCATTACTGGGCATCTACCCAGAAGAAAAATAAAATCCTTTTATCATAAGGACACTTGTACTAGACTGTTTATTGCAGCTCAATTTACAATCACCAAAATGTGGAAACAGTCTAAATGCCCACCAAACCAGGAATGGATTAACAAGCTGTGGTATATGTATGCCATGGAGTACCTATTCAGCCATCAAAAAAGATGAAGACTTTACACCTTTTGTATTAACCTGGATGGAACTGGAACATATTATTTTTAGTAAAACATAACAAGAATGGAGAAACAAGAATCCTATGCACCCAATTCTGATAGGACAATTAATGACCTAGTTCATAGTGGGAGGTGGGGAAAAGGAAGAGCAGAGAGAGGGAAGGAGGGAGTGGGTGGGGGGTCCTGGTGTGTGACACACTTTTGGGGGGCAGCAAACAATTATAAGAGAGATTTCACCTAATAAATGCAATCAATGTAGCCTGGTTCTTTGTACTCTCAATGAGTCCCCAACAATAAAAAAAAAAAAGTATGCCACAATGTTAAATAAATAAATAAATAGCTAGGTGTTGTGGCAGGCACCTATAGTCCCAACTACTTGGGAGGCTGAGGCAAGAGAACCACTTAAGCCCAAGAGTTTGAAGTTGCTGTGAGCTACGGTACCATAGCACTCTACCAAGGGCGACAAAGTGAAACTGTCTCAATAAATATAAATAAAACAAAATAAAGAATTTTTTAAAAAAATTTTAACACCTTATTCAAAATGGATTACCTAAAACTGTGTTCATTTGAATATAACAACACCATATAAATATTAATATTTAACAAATAGCCAAAATATTCTGGGTATTGTACAGTAAACATAATATATATGATATCTGTGTAAACAAGTAACTCATTTTTTTTTTTTAGACAGACTCTCACCGTGTTGCTCTGTCACAGCTCACAGCAACCTCAAACTCTTGTGCTTAAGTGATTCTCTCGCCTGAGCCTCCCAATTAGCTGGGATTACAGTACAGGCACCTGCCACAACGCCCAGCCCTTTTTTTTTTTTTTTTTTGCAGTTGTTGTTGTTTAGCAGGTCCAGGCCACTTTCGAATCCGCCAGCCCCAGTGTATGTGGCAGGTGCCCTAACCACTGTGCTATAGGTGCTGAGCCAAGTAACTATTTTTGGAAACTCTGTGCATACTTATTTGCCCCTATTGCCTGTGCTGTCTAAATGCATCACTATATAAAGCATGCATGATGATCAGAAATATTCAACAGTTAATGCTGCTAGAGGAATCCTGAGAAACAGCATAGCAAAGTGGTTAAGGTTATGACCTCTGGAGCACTGCCACTTAATTGTTTTAGGACCTTGGGCAAGTCATTGAAATTCTCAAGTGCCTCACCTTTCTATAATATCTAACACAAGAGAAAAATAGCAATGTCTTTAGTGATTTCCTATGTGAAATACAAATCAGTAAAGATATTTATATACATAACAAAAGTTATTTTATGGTCATCATTATTTTTTCTTGCAGGCTTCTCAGGAAAAATTGTCTTTGAACTAGTAAAGCATGTTCTTGGAAAAATGTATTATGAGAAGGGGTCAACGTTTTATCTTAAATTTGTCACAAAGTAAATTACTCAAAAAGAAGTCAAATAAAAGATTTCTTTCATGATAGAGAAATTTATAAAAAAAAAAAAAAGAAAGAAAAGTGGTAGCATAAAGGAATGTCTGATTAAAGATGACTGGATAGTCCAAGAATAAAGTTCACTGTATCTTTAAAGTTCACTTACCTTTTGATTGACAGTTGTTAAGCTTATTGATGAATCAGTGCCCCTGGAAAGTCTTCCTTGAGTACCTAAATCTACCTACATCTTTTCATCTCTTCTCCCCCACCTTGGTCTGAACCATTATCGTCCTAACTGAGCTCTTCATTTCTATCTTGTTCTCCTCCTCCCAGGTCTTTCTGGGGAAGTGGTAACTTACTTGATCACATTGAAATGAACAGAGAATATGTAGGTTCTTTATTTCAATAAACTGGTCTCATTTTTCTAAGTAGCAAGAAAAATAAAAAGTAGACCTAGACAAATTTGGTTTAGAACTTCTTCCTATTCTGCAATTTAAACAATTTCTTTAAGGTTAGTTTGATTTTTTTGAAATTTCTTATTTTTCAGGAGCAGACCCTATTATTTTTGTTTTATGATCCCAGTTTAGGATGGGCAGAAGTGACAGAACTGGGAAACATTATTGTTTCCTAAGATGTCTTTAGGGCCATGACCAGCCTCACATATAAGAATAGTATAACATATACCTAGGCAAATGTTATAGATTTATAAGCTCTAGAAAAGGCTAAATGAAAGGCACCAAAAAAGTATCATCTGTCTCAAAAAGCTCCTTTTACTAAGACTGTCCTTATTAACAATATAATTATTTGGGGTTCCAGTGACCTGTACAGGTCTTTAGAAAAGCAGTCAGTCACTAACACTTCCGTCTGAGCTGGACTTAATTAGCTCTTTGTCAAGGCTCAAAGCTGTTCAGCAAGAACTACACAAGAACATACCACTTTTAATAGCAAAGGCAATAACAGTTTTAAACGGATGCTTTATTAAGTTCTTTTGAATTGTTAAGACATTTTTATAATGATAGCCTGTATCTTCTTCATTTAAGGACATTAAAAAAATGGATGAAGAAATGGGGTCAATGACAGATTCTGCTGAAAGAAATACCAGCTCCACGCCTCTGTGCTCTATGAATAGTGTCAAATCAGACATCATTGACAAGTCTGAAGAATCCATCTGTAAAAAGGTAATGGGTCAACTATCAAGTTTATCCCACATATTCTTCAATTTTTATTTAATCCTTATAAAATTTAGAAAGTATTTGCCATAAAATAATATAATAGCATTGAATTTCTAAACTTCCCTCTAGCATCACTGTGACACTCTAAGAAAGAGGCCATCTAATGACACTGCATTTATATCAGAAGTCCCTCCTTATTGGGGCAAAAAATCTTATGAGAATGTTACATTATTCTTTCTTCTAAAGCAAACCATAGGTTCAACAGTGCCTTGGCAAGTGTGGTAGAGAGACCACCCACTGATGATGCTCAAGATAACTGAAGTCACAACAGAGCACAAAGGCAGCCACTGCCCAGCTACAGACAAGCCCCAGCCAGCAGGTGGCCCAGGCCTCCAGGCCAGGGCATGATCTGAGTCGCCTCCTTTGCTTGGGCAGGGAGTACTTGTTCATGGGCTGGCTCTGCTTCATGCCTGACCCCGAGGCACTACTAAGCCCCACATCACCTGCTTTAACCCTCATTCCTATTTATCCCCCTCTTTGGTCTCTTCTTGTCCCTTAAGTCTCATTTCTCCATCCCAGTTCTGCCTGCTGAACAAGCCCCCACACCTGCTCTGAATTCTTTTCAGCACTCTGTCTAAATAGCCTTCTATCTTAACCTCGCCTCAACCCCTGCTTCTCCTAGTATCCCCATTCCTGCGCCCTAACTCTCTCCAACCCCTGTTGAGCCCCCCTGGTGCCGCTTTTCAATTGTAACCTCACACACCTTGAAACCCCTCATCCTTGCCCTGTATCTGAGCTTCAGTCCCCCCAACTTCCCGTGTCCACACCATCCTACACCTATCCCTGGCCCACTCTTTCCTCCCAAACTGGAGTTGGCAACCAATCAAAAATCACCAGACAAGGGAAAAAGCAGGAAAATAGTACTCAAATAAAGAGAAATAATAATCAAGAGAAATAGGCCTAGAAATGAAACACTCAGTAGAATTAGTAGAGACATTAAATGTTTATTATAACTATATTACTTATGTTCATATAGCCCCAAGATGAAGAAGAAAGGCAGTCAAAAAGCATTTGAAGAAATAATGGTTAAAAAAAATTTTAATTTAATGAAGACTAAAAATCGACAAATACGCAGCTCAATAAATTCCAAGCACTAGAAAGAAACATGCATAATCCTACAAGGAATACTCATACTCAAATTGCTTAAAACCATTGATAAGGAGAAAATTATTAGAGCATTTCGAGAAAATTGACACAATATGCACAGAGGAAAAAGATTTTTAAAAGCTACAAAGTTCTTATTAGAAATAATGCAAACAAGAAAATGATGGAGCAATAGTTTTAAAGTAATGAAAAGTAAACAAACAAACAAGAAACTTCAAATTAGAATGCTACCTACAGAAAAATGCTTTTCAAAAATGAATGCAAGGCCAGGCATGGTGTCTCAAGCCTGTAATTCCAACATTTTGAGAGGCCAAGGCAGGATTATTGCTTGAGGCCAGGAATTTGAAACCAGCCTGGGAAACTTTGTAAGATCTTGTCTCTACTAAAACAATCTTTTAATTATTCAGTGTGGTGTTTTGCATCTATAGTCCTTGCTACTATAGGTGCAGAAAGATAGTTCAAGTCCCAGAATTCAAGGTTACACTGAGCTGTGACCACACCACTGTGTTCTAGCCTAGGCAACAGTGTAAAACTCTGTCTCTAAAAAAATAAACAGGCAAATTTCATGTGGTGATCGAATAATTAATCACCACATGAAATTTCAAAGGAAATTCTTTGAACACAGGAATGATACCAAGTGGAAATCTGAATTTATACAAAGGAATTAAGGGTATCAAAAGTAGTAAATATATGAGTTAATATAAAATAAGCTTTTATATATTTACATTTTAATGTGTTTAAAGGATAATTTACTTTTCTTTTCCTTTTTTTTTTTTTTTTTTGAGACAGAGTCTTACTTTGTCACGCTTGATAGAGTGCTATAGCTCACAGGAACCTCAAACTCTTGGACTCAAGTGATTCTTTTGCCTCAGCCTCTCAAGTGGCTGGGACTACAATGCCCGGCTATTTTTAGAGACAAGGTCTCGCTCCAGCTCACGCTGGTCTCGAACTTGTGACCTCAGGCAATCCACACTCCTCAGCCTCTCAGAGTGCTAGGATTACTAAAGGCATAGGCCACTGTGCCCAGCCTGATAATTTACTTTTCAAAAAAATAACTCTGTAGTGCGGAGTTTCTAACACAAGTATGAGTAAAATGTATGAAAATAATAGCCAAAACACTGGAAATAGCAGCAGTAAATATTATGTTCTAAAATTCTTAAATAACATATGACATTACCTGAAGGTAGACTGTGAGGTTAAGGACAGTCAAACTAAATTTTAAAGCAAAGAACTTTACTAGGACAATGAGGGTGTTTTTATAATTATAAAGGGATTAATTTATCAAGATCTACCAAGAGAAGTTCAATATGCCTCTATTAAACACTGGTAGAATAGACTGGGTGCTGTGGCTTGTGCCTGTAATCCCAGCACTTGGGAGGCTGAGGTGAGTGGATTGCCCTGAGCTTATGGGTTCAAGACCAGCCTGAGCAAGAGTGAGACCCCATCTCAAAAAAATAGCCAGGCATTGTGATGGCCGCCTATAGTCCTAGCTACCTGGGAGACTGAGGCAAGAGGATCTCTTGAGCCCAGGAGTTTGAGGTTGCTGTGAGCTTTGATACCACAGTGCTCTACTGAGGGCAACAAAGGGAGACTCTGTCTCAAAAAAAAAAAAAAAAAAACCCTGATAAAGTAAGGGGTATAGATGACTTTAGTAGATTATCAATCCACTTGACCTAATCAACATTTATAGAAGATTCAACATATCACCAGCAGAACACACCTTCAATTGCTCCTGAAACCTTTGCCAAGATAGACCATATTCTGAACTATCCCACAAGTCTCAATAAACTTAAAAGAATTCAATTAATACAAAGTATATTACCCAGTCAAAACAGAATTAAATTAGAAATCAATACCAGAAAGTGGTCTGGGAAATATTTAGAAACTAAATAATTCACTTCTAAATGCACAGATCAAAGAAAAAAAATCAAAAGAAAACGTCAAAAGTATTTTGAACTATATAAAAACTTAACATATCAAAATGTATGGGATGAAGTTTAAAGTGGTACTGAGAAAGAAATTTATACCACTAAACACAAAAATCTCAAATCAATAGAGTGTTTCTACCTTCAGAAACCAGAAGAAAGAAAATAACAAGAAAGATGAAAAAATCAATGAATTCCAAAGCCGATTCTTTAAGAACATCAGTATTAAAAAGCTCTGAACTTACTGACCAAGAAAAGGGAGAAGATGCAAATTGTTGATACTAAGAATAGAATTCGAATCACTACAGATTCTACATATGTTAAAAGAATAATAAAATAATCTTATGAACATTTATGCAAAAAAACCCTACAACTCAAATAAAATAGAAAATTTTTTGAAGGACACAATCTGCCAAGGCCCACTCCAGAATAAATTGGCAGCTTGAATAATTTTAAGTCATTAAAAAGAAATTGAATTTGTAGTTAAAAACCTTTTCCATAAAGAAAACTCCAGGCCCAGGTGCCTTTGCTGGTAAATTCTATCAAATAGAAAATTGAAGAGGAAAGAGTCCTCATTCTATGAAAATAGAATTACTTTGACATCAGAATTAGACATGACAAGAAAAGGAAATTATAGACTAATATCCCCCTGTAACCACAGATGAAAAAATTGTAATAAAATTTAACAAATCTAATCCAACAACATATAAAAGAATAACAAGTCACAAGTGGAATTTTTCTAAGAATTGCAAAATTGGTTTACCATTCCAAAATTAATATAATTTTTCATCTTAAAAAAACTTAAAAGGAAAATCTAATCATCTCTGCCTAGGAACAGTGGCTCCTGCCTGTAATCCCCGCACCGTAGGAGACCAAGGCAAGTGGATTGCTTGAGCTCAGGAGTTCAAGACCAGCCCGAGCAAGAGTAAGACCCCATCTCTACTAAAAACAGAAAAAACTAGCTGGGCATTGTATTGTGGTGGATTAGTCTGAGGCAAGAGAATCAGTTGAGTCCAAGAGTATAAGGTTACTGTGAGCTATGACTCCAGGGCACTCCACCGAGGGTGACAAAGTGCGACTCTGTCTCAAAAAAAAAAAAAAAAAAAAAAAATGGTGGCTCACACCTCCTAGTACTCTGAGAGGCCGGGGATGGGCAGATTGTTTGAGCTCACAAGTTCAAGACTAGCTTCAGCAAACAAGTGAGACCCCATCTCTACTAAAAATAGAAAAACTGCGGCAAGCGGGTCACTTCAGTCCAAGAGTTTGAGGTTGCTGTGAGCTATGATGCCACAGAACTCTAACCAGTGCGACAGCTTGAGACTCTTTCTAAAAAAAAAAAAAAAAAAATATCATATCAATCAATGCAGAAAACTCACTGACAAAATATACCATCTGTTCCTGAAAACTCTCAGCAAAGAAGGGATTGGAAGAAATTTTCTCAACCTGATGAAGAGCAACTACAAAAAACATACAGTTAACATCATACTAAATGGCAAAAAGCTCAGATCAGGAATAAGGCAAGAATGTAACACTGCCACCATTTCACCACTCTCACCACTATGCAACATTTTATTGAAGGTTCTAGAGTGTGTAATAAGGTGAGAAAAGAAACAGTATCAAGGGAGGAAAGGAAGAGTCAGACTGTGTTTATTCATAGATGGCATGATCATCTCTGCAAATACTCCTGTGGAATCCAAAACTAATTATTGAGTTTAGCAAGTGCTAAAGCACCCAATAAAATAAACTAAAATCAAATCTAATTCTATATAATGAAAATGAAAAATGGGGAAATGATATTTTAAAAATAATGTCATACACAACAGTTAAAAATATTAAATACTTTGGAGACAGATTTAATAAAAGATTCTAAGACCCACACACTGAAATCTATAAAATATTGCTGAGAAAAAATTTGGAAGAGACTAAATAAATTAAGAAATATGTGAGTGAATCTGAAGATTCAATACATGTATTGTTAAGATGTCATTTCTCCCCAAATTGACCTGTGGATTCATAGAAATCTCAATCAACATAGCAACAGTCTTTTTTGGATAATTTGACAAGGTGATTCTAAATTCATATGGACAAGCTAAAAACCAAAATAAATTTTGAAAAGAACAGATTTGGAAGATTTATACTACCTTATTTCAACTCTATTTTAATTACTATAAAGCTAATTACTAATTCTGATTTCAAAATAATCAAAACATTCCATTTTCATAAAAATAAACAAATAGATCAGTGAAACAAAAAAGGGAATTGAGAAACAGATCCACACATACATGGTCAACTGCATTTCAACAGAACTACAAAGACAATTCAATTAAGAATGTATACTTTAAAAATTATATTTTTTTCCAGAAATGATGCTGGCTCAATTAGGTATCTACAGACAAAATACTCAACCTCAATTTATACCTCAAATCGCAGATGAAAAGTGACTCAAAGTGAATTGCACACTTCATTGTAAAACATAAAATTATAAAATTTCTATACAGAAATCCAATAGAAAGCTTTTGAGTTATGCAAACGTTTCCTAGACGTAACACCAAAAGCATAAATCATAAATGAAAAAAAAATCGATAAATCAGACATTACCAAAATCAACAACTCTATTATTTGTGAAACACTTTTAAGAAAATGAAAAGGATAGGCCTTAAACTGAAAGAAAGTATCTGTAAATCACATCTCTGACAAAGGGCTTGTGTCCAGAAGATGTAAGTGGGACTATCAAAGCACAATAAGAAGAGTACAAACAGCTCGATCGACAAATAGGCCAGATATTTGAGTAGGCATTTCTCCCTGGAAAGTGAGCAGATTGGAAAGCCCCACATCCTTAGTCATTAGAGAAATATGAAAGAAAATCCAGTGGGGATATAAGAGGCTAAAACTACTTTGGAGAATGTGTCAATTCTTAGAAAAGTAAATGTACACCTAGTATATGATCCAGCCATTTTATTTCCAGATATTTTCCCAAGAAAACGAAAGCTCATGTGCACACAGTCTTGTATATGAATGTCCACAGCGGCTTCATGTGTAATAGCCCCAAAGTGGAAAGCACCCACATTTATACAACAGTAAATAAACTGTGATACAGCCATACATTGGAATACTACTCAGCAATAAAAAGGAACAAAATGCTGATTCAAGCACCAGCGTGGATAAATCTCAAAATAATTATGTTGAGCAAAAGGAAGTTAGATGAAAAAGAGCACATGATGTATGATTTCATTTATATACAATTCTACAAATACAAACTAATCCATATAGACAGAAAGGGAGGGGAGGGGAGGAAGAGGACTGGCCGCTGAGAGCTGCGGCTGAGGAATTATAAAAAGCAGAAGAAAACTTCCAGGAGGAACAACTGAATGAAATGCCCAAAGGTGACTTCTGGGCAAGCTGGCTTTATTTTATGCTTGAAGGTCATCATTAGTAAAATGGATGGTGAATTTTTTCTAAGAAAAGTTATACTTTATACCCTGTTATATTTGATAGTTTACATTATAGTTCTGTTTATGATTGGCTAACTTCCCCAGGTTCCATCATGCTCACAAACTGGCGATTTTAACCAATGTATCTTATTTTTAGACAAGTCTTCCTGAAGTTTCTCTGTTAAAAATTTTTAAGTTAAACAAGTCTGAATGGCCCTTTGTGCTTCTGGGGACATTAGCTTCCATTCTGAATGGAACTGTCCATCCAGTATTTTCCATCATCTTTGCAAAAATTGTAACTGTAAGTAAAACTAATTTTCTAATATTTTTAATAATTTAAAGAAAGTATGATCTGAGGCAGCAACCTTGTTGCACTCTGATCCACAAGGGGGAAATCGGGTGTTTTAGTGGATCACCCCAAGTGTGGGATCCTTGATAGGAAGGTTCTCAGGAGATGAGCCAACCTCTACTGTGAAGTGTTCCGCTGGGCCTTGGTGACTGGGTGATTAGTAAAGAAATTGCTTTGTTCTCTAATTTTGACTCCAGTGCTGCATCAGCATTCCAAAGCACTGAAGCAATAAAATAGACAAATACAACTCCTCTCCTTTCAACTAGTTGGAACAATAGCAATTTATTGCCAGACAGCTCAAAGAGAGGAAATAGCAAGAGTTTGGGATTGTGCTAATGGAACCAGGAGAGTTAGTGAGTGGAAGGATCTCACCAGCTCCATGTTAAGTCTTCTGTCTTTGCTAAAGTTCTAACCTATAAATTCAATCTCTCTGATTTGCACAGCTACACTTTGTCAAGATAAATGTCAATATGTATAATCGTTCCTAATTTTAGGAATGATTTCTGGGGCAAATATAAAGTTCTCATATTACAGGTACTACATAAATAGAAGAACCTGAGTTATCAAAATTATTAGAAATAATAAATTTTAAAAACTGGTGGTTTCTTTGAAAATATATTGTGATAATAGCAGGTAGAGGACTCATTTGTCTGATCTCATGTTTACATAATTTAAATAAGAGAATTAAAAGCAAATTATTTTTATCATGTGTGATGAATTGCCAATAATAGAATAATAATATGCTTTTTTCCTCCAGAAATGTGTATGTAGCTTTATTTTTATGTTGAAATGTATTTTTTCAAATCCCAATATTTTAGGGTGGGGGGGGTTGTTTCTTTTATATTTTCCTCCAAACACCTGATTTAAAAAAATCTATTTCTTTTCAGATGTTTGAAGATAATAATAAAACCACATTAAAGCATGATGCAGAAATTTATTCCATGATATTTGTGATTTTGGGTATTATTTGCTTTGTCAGTTATCTGATGCAGGTAAGCTTTTAATAAATTAAACAACCCAGGGTATAACTTGTTGACGTCATCCTCTCTATTTGACTTTAAAATATAATAATTAAATGTTACAACGAAATAGAAAAAAAGAGTTAAGAATAAATGTAGATTTTTGTTTATTTGTTTTCCAGGGCTTATTTTTTGGCAGAGCAGGGGAAATCTTAACCATGAGGTTAAGACACTTGGCATTTAAAGCCATGTTATATCAGGTCAGTGTTTAACTGATTATTTTCTGATTTTATTGAAAATGTGTTGCAAAACATTCCAGGTTTTGGTTGTATCTCAAGTTGATTTCTGACATAATCTTTCCTTTTTATCATTTAAAAGCATGCTGTTTTTGTTCTGAGCAGCAAAAATCTGACATCAGAATTCTCATGGTACATTTTTCCAATAGAAAAAAATGGTGTGATATTCAAAAATACAGGAAACAAGGATTTAGCACCTACTTTTATTTCTTGCATTCTTCTTAACAAATCTTTATTGTAATGAATAATGTAATGTTCTAGGATCAGAATGGAAGACCAAATCAAAACTGAAAAGGAGAGGCAAAGGCTACAATACCCTGGGAAGGTATTGGAAAAGAAACTGTTAACATCTGTGGTTCTCATCCACCAGCGTAGCTCAAGCTTTTCTGCTCCATGCTTCTTGTTTATTTATTGTTTATGTATTTATTTTCAGAATAAAGGGAGGTACGTGTGTTTTGTTTATATACTTTGCTTTTTGCACAAATTGATTCAAAGCGTGCCCCCCGCCCAGACGGCATGCACGATACCACTGCACATTAAAGCGGCCATCTCTCTGCCCTCCTGGGAAGAGTCCTGAACTCAGATAGCATCAGTCTAGCTGCCAGGTCTGCGCGCCTCATCCAGATGATCAGTCACATCTGTGAAATAACTAAAAATAGGGTGGATCAAGCAGTAATCTTGAGAAGAGAGTCTTGGGGGCAAATGGGAGGAATGTCTCCAAGTGGCACCTCTGAAAGTCTTTCATGAAGCTGCAGTGTATTGGGTTACCCTGAAAACCAGTAATCATTTGGAGCCCTTGACCTCACTTTCTATCACCAGAGCTTGTGGGGCAGGAACAAATCACTTCCTGCCAGGGTAATTTCTTTTCAGAAATAGTTACTGTCACTTCAACTGAGTCATCAAACCCAGTTTTTACCTCTTACGACTTTTAGGAGTAGTACTCTGAGGGCCACCATGCAACAAAATTCCTTAGCCTTTGAACTCCTAGGGAACTACAGGTACAAAAGGCAGTGAAGCACGTTGGACTGTCACATAGCAACCGGATTCTCTGAAGAATCCTTTACACCCCTGTTCAGAAAGTTCCTGTCACTGATTTTTGTTCCATATTCGAAGACACTCCTTAATCCAGAAAAACAAGAGTCTATTTTAGGGATCATAAATCAATTTAATGTCCATACAAATCTCTTACATTAAATGTATTATTATTTTTTTTAATGTAGGAACACTTTGTCTTTACACTACATCATTTAAGAAATACGGTGAAACTTAACTCATATTGCATTTTACACTTGTTGACAATTTCTGCTCGTTTCTGTTTTTCTAAGTGAATTTATATTTGTTCCCTGTTCAAAAAACATTTATTTTAAATTATAGGAATTTTTGAAATTGTTTTTTGTATGTCTGGATGTTTTTATATGGAAGACTACACAGTTTAATTTTTCCAAGTATTACTTTGAACTTCACAATTCTGTTCGTTGAATGCTTTTTAAGGAAGAACCTCAAGGCCATGAGGCTAATATTTTGATGATTAATACTGGACATTAATCCTCTGCCTAGCATAAGCCATGTGAAAACCAAGAAAGTCACATTCTTGGATAAAGGAGCCTCTGTTTGTAAGAATGCTTCAATGTATTAGCCATTTACTCTGAGCTGTAAAAAAAACCTGCATATACATGCATAGAAACTCCATGCTATTTAGCAGATATTATTATATTGCCCTGTAAATTCAACTCAGTCTTTTTCAAGATATTGTTTGTTTTCCATTTCGGCATTCTTTTTGCTTATGTTTGGTTTTTAAAATTGGAGGAAAACAGTAGTATTTGTCCTTTTTTGGTAAGTATCCCAACAATCTTGCTTCTTGTACAGTAGGAGAAGCTTGTAATGTATGATTCTACCTAACTCTTGTTTTTGTCCTAAGATAAGACTTTTTAAGCCTTAGCAAGCATGCTGAGGCTTGCGGTGCTTTTTATAATCATTTTGAAACTTGATTTGAAGTAGAAGGGTATTTATAGAATCGGGTGAAGTCCTTTTATCAGTATAAAATCTATATTTTATATGATTGGTTGAGATCTTTTCAGTTGAAAAGAATGTTCTAATTGTTGCTGACTTCAGTAGTTGTAAATAATTCATTGCTTGCTGTGCTTTAAAACCAAGCCTGTATTTTTTAATGATAAATATTGACCTATAGAGCTATTGAGTTTTTGAACAAATATGAAGCTTAGTTTTTCCCCATTTCTCTCTAAATCAGATTGGCTAGAGCTTCTTTTGAAAGTCTGTAAATCATAAGATGGTAGCATTGATGGTGACTGCTAAAGGTTGCTCAAAAGTACCTAAGCTACTTCCAAAAGGGTTTGAGGCAATAAGACCAGAAGAAACAACTATAATGCTTTGTTCAGATGGGAGGCAGAATAAGATACTTTATTAAAAATAAGGCTTCTGGGTGCTGAGGTTCAAATCCCAACCTCAGCACTTGCCAACTGGCCTTGAGCAAGTTACTAAACTTCTCAGTACCTTAGTTTTCTCACTTGCAAAATGTAGGTAATCATAGTATCAACCTTATAAAGTTGCTATGAAGATTAAATGAGAGAAAAGATGCCAAGCACTATTCAGAGTGTCAGTGTATTTTTGTTTCAAGTATTCTTGGCTGAAAAAAGAAATGGATCTACTAGAGTCAAAAAGCCTACTGCCCTTACTTATGTTATCATCTGGAAGAAGGGAAGCAAGCTGATTTTTACTATTGCCTATGTTGGAAAACAGGCCCTGTGCACAATTGCTGGCTTGTTGAAAAGCCATTTTAGTCCTTGTGCTGATTGAACATCAGATAATTACTAAGACTAGTCACCTATATACCTTGACATTATGTGTTATAGCAGAATTAGGAAATTCTGAATCAGTAAATTAATAGAATCAGAAAAAGTAATATTCAATAATAAATTTTTTCTATATACATATTTTTTGAAACAGAGTCTCATTATGTCACCCTCGGTAGAGTGCCATGGAGTCTTAGCTCACAGTGACCTCAAACTCTTGGACTCAAGCAAGTCTCTTGCCTCAGCCTCCCAAGTAACCGGAACTATAGGCACGTGCCACCGTGCCTGGCTATTTTTTAGAAACAGGGTCTTTCTCTGGCTCAGGCTGGTCTCGAACCTGTGAGCTCAGGCAATCCACCTGCCTTGGCCTCCCAAGTGCTGAGATTTCAGGCATGAGCCAGTGCCTGGCCTTTTTCTATATTTTTTACTTCATACTGTATGTAAAACTTGTTTGTATCGCCATTCTATGTTGTGTTGAAATGTAGAAACAATTAGAGAACATAGAGTGTATCTTAATCTCGGAGCGAGGAGGATACAATAAGAGCAGATCACATCTTCTAGTTCAAGGGTGCAGTAGTTATTATCATTGCTGTTGGATGTTCCTAGTTTGTTAGGCTCTTGGCTGGGGTTGGGCTTTCAAAGTGGATACTGTGCGGTACAGACTGTGGTCTCCGTAGGATGCTCTTGGACATCAGAAACCTAAACCCACTGGGACCCCTTCCCCATGCAGTGGCTGAGAATGGTGCTGTCATGCTGGGATTGTACCCACTGTGCATGATTATTGCACAACCCTTAATCTGTTATGCATTTGTTTTCTTAGTTGACACCAACTTGTAACCTTGGCCTCAGACCCTCACTGGGGTAAACCAACAGATTTTTGTTCTTTACTCACTAAAGATAAACCATATTTCAGAGATAGTCTCCACATGGTTTTAATCTACAAGAGATAACAAGTGGTTTGAGTGAGTGAGAGGAAACATTCAATAGCTAATAAAAGGAATTAATTTCTGAGGTTGAAAAGAACTAAGATATGCTATCTCCATGTGCTGTTGACAATGAAATTGGTTATTACATTATGCTTTTATTGCTTGAATTTCTGGCCTGTCTCCATTAGATTGCATGTTTCTTAGCTGTAGGGATTTTCAGCCTTCTTGCTTTTTAGCCTCTCACACCGTCCAGTGCTTGTAAGCTCCAGGAGGGTAATGCAAAGTATCAGGGAAAATCTTACCTGTGTGGCTCTGAAACAGAAGGAGATAGGCTTTTAATCATTAGTTTGGGTGGAAAGCTTTGAAAATATCTCTAAATTGTGCTATGCATTGCTTTACTTTTTGAATAGAGTCTGCTCTCTGGATTACTTGTGGATATAAGTAAATCATAAATTACTTGATGGTTCAAAGTGATAATTTTTAAATTGATTATTATATAATATTATAACATGGTAATGAGTCCAAGCTGTTGGGCTTAAGTTCTTCAGTTTATATCTAAATATAGATCTTTATTAAATAAGAAACAAAAAGTCATTTGATGCCTAGTATTTGTAAAAATTAAGTATTTCTGAGTCAGAAGCAGGTAAATGCCTTCTGACTTACTATAGCAAAATCTCAAGTCAAAGAAGAATGTTTTTGACGACTATATGTTAATTCCCTTTTTCTCTAGGATATTGCCTGGTTTGATGATAAGGAAAACAGCACGGGAGCCTTGACAACAATATTAGCTATAGATGTAGCACAAATTCAAGGAGTATGTATATTGCTTTTATTTTTAAATGTGTGTATTTACGGTGTATATTTATGGTGTGCACAGGCGCACATCCATGCATATATGTGAGCTGTGCTGAGATGACCCTTATGATTGAGGAGATAGGTAAGTCTCATTGAAACAGATAACTCAGTAAAAAATCAAAAGGAAGGCTTTTGGTTCTGGTATTTTTAATCAAAAATAAAAACAGATTTGACACATGTAATAGGATAACTAGAGGACTACAGAAGATACCAAGAATGAGTTAAAGAAAAGAGTTAAGAATTCAATTGTAAGAAAAGAAAAGATAAGATGAAAGCACACATACTCTAAGAGTTGTAAGAAAAGAAGTTTAGTTTTGGTTTCCTCTCCTAGAAAAAAAGATCTTAGTCAAAACGATGTTTTAACAATTTGGAGTCACGTGTGCATCTGGAAATGATTTCGTACTAATTGTTGTACAGGTTAAACAGAGGTGTGTAATTTTGACCGATCACATGATGTGTAAGCAAATGTTTGTGTATAATATTCAAAATTAATGATCAGTGAGCAGTATGATGCCTGCCAAAGTCACGGCTAAGTGTGGGGATAGGGGAGTGTGCAACAGGTAAAGGATAATTTCCTAATTTGCTTCCAATTATTTTACTAAATGTAGCCTTTATATACAAATAGGATTTCAAGTCTAAGAAAGTCTAAAACAGGGTTTCCTGCTTTTAATTTAAGTGAGTTAAGCTTTTCATCTCACTGTTAAAAGAACTCTAGCAGAGTTGCAGGCCTTCTTTTTCCTTATTGTGTGTGTCAGAGAAAAGTAAAGTGTCAATGACCCACCTCTGAATGACAGAAAAATCTAAAAGTTCTTATTCTATTTAGAAATACTGAGATGTTGATTATTCAATATATACCTCCAGGATGAGATTTATATTATCAGAGAGTAGAACAAGGTGGTTACAGTTGCGAATATTCACATACATTCATCTTGGTTTGGAAAACTAATTTAGGGTGGAGAAAGAGCTCAAAAGGAAAAGGGCATCATCTTCAGCTCATCCTGAAATTCTTATTGTTAATTTTGAAGACAAGCCTAGAGAATTTCATTAAACAGTATTTTAATTTTAAAATAGGACTTGAGTATCTCAATTTTACTAGCCTAAATGAAAAAAACGATGGATAGAATTTCACTTAACAATTAGTATAGCACTGATCTCCATAACATAATAGAATTATTTGATTGAATTCTGCATTTAGGAATTGCAGAGTTCATAGACAGAAGTACCAATTGCTATAATTTCATTTTTAATTTTTTGAAGAGCTTTATTGATATATAATTAACATGCTATGCAATTCAGCAATTTAAAGTGTACAATTCATGGGTTTTAGTATAATCACAGATACGTGGAACCATCACCACAGTCAGTTTTCAAGTATTTTCGTCACTCCAAAAAGAAACTCTGTTCCTTTTAGCTACTATTTTCCGACACTTTCACTATCTCCCTCCCCGACCATCTCTAAGCAACCACTAGTCTACTTCCTATATCCAAAGATCTGTCTATTCTGAACGTTTCCTATAGATGGAATCATGTACTATATGGCTTTTTGTGACTAGTGTCCTTCACTTAGCATAATACTTTCAAGGTTCATCCAGGCAATAGCATGTATCAGTATTTCATTCTTTTTATGGATGAATCATATTTCATTACATGTAGAAACCACATTTTGTTTATCCATTTCATCCTTTGATAGGCATTTGGGTTGTTTTGACCTTTCTACTTTGGGATGCCAAACTTGAAAGCCTTCAGGGACCAATCAGGCAATACAAATGATTGGACCACCAGGGACCACCAGGATTATGGTAAAAACTCCACAACACAGCCTCCAGCAAGTTGCATTAAGTGGGCAGTGCACAACTCACCAAACCCTGTAATTCCATGTGAATCCCCATCCCACAGCATTTGTGATTTTCTTTGCTGTGTTAATACTTTGCTATCTTTCAAATCATCTGAGAATCTTTTGAGTGAAACAGGCGTTCTTTGCAAGCAGCTATATTTATTTACATGTGAGACATCTCATGTATGTGGGGCTTGCTTCAATGAAAGACCAAATTGGTACTGAAAGGCCAACATTATTGTTCTTATTAGTTGTTTCTAATAAATAGTGTTATCTATGATTGAGAGAAATTAATGAGAATATTTGTCAGACTGATTCTTTATAAGCATTTGATTAATATCATTCGATCACTTGAAACTTTCTCGTTGCAATTAGTAAATGCAGGTCTCATAATAACTTCTGGGCAAATCAAGCCATTTTTACTGAATGAGAATGATTATAGTAGCCAGAGAATAAATGGTTGGAATCCTGATGGAAGATTTGAATGTTGCTGAATTTAAAACAAGGAAGGATTCCAAGAGTAAGACTGTGTCCACTGAACATGCAATCTACATAAACCCTTACACTGCCATATAAAGTGGATTCATATTCACTTTGAATGACTACATTATCTATCAAAGGAAGAACTATTTACTAATCTTATTTGTCCACCACTTCTCCTCTCACAAAGACACTCTAGCCTAGAGATATTAGAAATAATAATTTAGGGGTCATATTTCCTAATCAACTTAAATAAATTGTATTCCATCCCAGTTTCTTCATTGTATCATTTCAGTTACATTGTATTTTATCAAAGGTATTTGAGTGAACATATGTAAAACAGATCCTTAATAACAATAGATTTGGGGTTGAAACCTTTGACTGATGAACAAAAAGATATCCCTCTGGCCATTTTTAGAAGCTCTGATACTTTGAGAGTCATGATAAAAATGTGTTAGTGAAATACAGTCATAGGACAACATGATTCTTAGAATAGTTGACTGAATATACCCAATTTAACTGGTATTGTTTTACCCCGAGGGAATGGCTTCTTGCCAGTACATCTGTCAACAGACTACTTTCTGTGTAGTATGTAGTTTTATTAAAGATAAAGGCCATAGTAGATTCTTTTAGATACTAGATTCTGCACAATTGCAAGGTATTACTATTTCTGTATATTTTAGGAACTCCTTTCCAATAATCAAAAGTTTTACCTCATTTTTGTCCATGAGAAAATGTGTTACTGACACCACAGTATATACTTCATGTACCACTGACACATCTAGTGCTGGTGCCGAGAACTCTCCCCATCAGAGCTATAATTATGTGGCCCCATGAAATCATAAAAATTTATTTCATTTATTTATTCCGAGAGTCTAGTAAGTTGATTAGTTAGAATTAGAACATTATATTACCTGGACAGTAGTGACTTCATTTCTTGATTTACATTTTTGATATGGAAAGTGTATAAACCAGTTTGAACTTACTTTTGATTCAAACAATGTTAGTAATCATTGAAATTGCTATAGTATATGATTGACATTCAAATTGCTGTTTTGCCTGGAAGTTTTAGCTTGAATTAATTAAGAAAGATTATCAAGTCTACATCAAAAGCTAATTTCTGAAGCCATTAGTATTAGATAATAGTGGTTAAGGGTGGTTCTTTTGGTGAAAAAAAAAATCAGTCTTGGCCCTGAACTCAAAATATTGCAATAAAATTTCACCACTATTAAATCATCAAACTGTTGTATAGTAAGACAAGTCAGAAACTTGCCTTTTTGACAAAAACTCACAGAAATGAAGAAATTTAAGTCTACAAGAATAAATGAACTTGAATCATGGATACTACTTGTCCAATAATACAGGACAAATTCAATTATTTTCTATAAAGCACATGCTGATTTTTTTAAAAATGAATAATCATAAGCTTAAATACCAAATATTTTAATAAGTTTTGTAAATTTGTCCAACTAAGGCTTTCTTTCTGCTCTACAAATGTTTTTACCACCATCAATTACAATATATCTTAGCAGGCGGAGCCCGTAATTCAATGGGTAGGGCACCAGTCACATACACTTAGGCTGGCAGGCTCAAACCTGTCCCCGGCCAGCTAAAATAACAATGACAACTGCAACACAAAAAAAGCCAGGCGTTGTGGCTGGTGCCTGTAGTCCCTACTTGGGAGGCTGAGGCAAGAGAATCTCTTAAACCCAGGAGTTTGAGGTTGCTATGAGCTGTGATGCCACAGCACTCTACCCAGGGTAAAAGCTTGAGACTCTGTCTCAAACAAAAAAAAAAAAGAAAGAAAAAAGAAAACAAAACAAACAAAAACAATACATCTTAGCAGATTCCACTTTAGGTTAGTTTTTTTGCCCTCAATTTCTTTAAAAACTATTCTCACCTGTAATTGTTCCACCGAGAGTTGCCTAACTTTTCCGTCACATCAAACTCAGCATTAGCTCCTCAAATAACCAACAACTGAGCGGTATGAATAATTTATATAAACTCATCAAGAGAGACGGAAAATTACTTGAAATAATCTACCTGGTTTTTCAATTAACAATTGATGTTGCTCTCAATGTTGACAACTCCGAACAACTGTTCTTACCAAATGGATGATGGTTTTCTATCAGTTAAACAGTCTGAACACATTTCTTCCACTGCTGCAATCAAACATGACTTAATTATCTCATTATCCATAAATTACTTTATTTGCTTGGCTAATAAATGTGCCACTTAGGAACTAACTTTGGTTTTAACTTCATTTTTACATTTTAGTTATATGAATAAATTTTGCTAAGATAAGATAAAAGAGATTACATTTTCTACTTTTTCTGAATGTTGCTTTCCTGTGACTGGGGAATATTAAAATAAATGCTCAGTCTGGCCATATTAACATATTTTATATTTTTAGCACTATATAGTATTGTGGCATCAGAAACACAATTCTGTGGCATCAAATTAGAATACAAAGTAATTCAAAGTCCACTGTGCCCTAAAAGTATGATACTCAAAGTCTTCTTTTTTCTTTCTTGTTTTGAAATGATGGGAATGCAATGGTAATTTTTAAATAAAATTAAATAAAAGGATAAAATGGCCCCCTGTACGACAGTAATATGTATGACATATACATGCTGTCAAATTATAACTGCTTTACTGAGATTTGCAGCACACCACGCAGCAGTGCAAAGTTATCACTATGGATCCTCTAGCAACTACTCAGGTCCAACTATAAACAATGGGTCAGCACAAGGGCATGATTGTGTCCCAATAAAAACTCATTTATAAACCCTGACATTTGAATTGTATACAATTTTCATATGATACAAAATATTCTTCTCTTAATTTGTTCCAATCATTTAAAATATAAAAACAAGTCTTACCTTATGAACAATACAAAAACAGGTAGAGGGTAAGAGTTGGGCTGTAACCGTAGTTTAGCTTTTTGATCCACGCAATAAGGAAACTCACAAAAGACCTAAAATTATATTTTACAAAAGAAAAATTCCCAATGGACATGCCCTTATAACATAGTACCTTTATTCCATTTGTCTTTGTATTCAGTCCAATTCTTACAGACAACATATAAATCTCTTTCCACAGGGGTATTCAGACCATTTTCAATTAATGTGGTCATCAGTATGATTAGGTTTAAACCTCTCATTTTGCTATTTGTTTTCTATCACGTGTGTTCTTTGCACAATTTTCCTACTTCTCTGCTCTCTTTTGAGTTAAAATTCTTTATTATTCCTTTCATCTCTTTTTAGGGGGAGGAAGAAGGTTGATATTGCTAGCTGTAATTCTCAGTCATTTTTTGAGTTGTTACCTTAGGGTTTATAGTATACGTCTTTAACTTATTAAAATCTACTTTGAGTGACATGCCATGCCAACTTAAAGTGTAAGAAACTTAAATACTAGAGCACTTCCATTTTCCCTTTTCGGTCATATGCTATTGTTGTCATATGGTTTCTTTCTACATACATAATAAACCAAACACTCCACTGTAATTATTTCATTTAACAATCAATTATATCAAAAGATTTTGCATAAATACAGAAAGTCTGACACATTTATTCATATAGTTAACATTTCTGGCCTTTTCATCCCTTCCTCTAGACACATGTTTCTGTTGGTATCACTTTCCTTCTTCCTACATGTTTTCTTCCGCACTTCACATAGGGCAGGTTTCATGGTGATTAATTTTTCAGCCTTTGAATGCCTGAAAAGTTTTTATATCATCTTCATTTTTTGAAACATATTTCCACTGGGTATAGAATTCAAGGTTGACAATTTGGTTTTTCTTTTATTTATTTTTTTAATTGGGACAGAGTCTTACTTTGTCACCCTCAGTAGAGTGCTGTGGTGTCATAGCTCACAGCAACCTCAAACTCTTGGGTTCAAGCTATTCTCTTGCCTTAGCCTCCTTAGTGGCTGGGACTATAGGCATCCACCACAATGCCTGGCTATTTTTTTTGTTGTTGTTATTGTTTGTTTAGCAGGCCCACCAGGGTTCGAATCCACCAGCCCTGGATCATGTGGCTGGTGCCCTAACCACTGAACTACAGGCACCTAACCTGTTTTTTCTTTTATTAATTAAAGATTTTTTAAAAAATCTCATTTTGTTACCCTAAGTAGAGTGCTGTGAAGTCACAGCTCATAGCAACCGACAACTCCTGGACTTAAGCAATTCTCTTGCTTCAGCCTCCCAAGTAGCTGGGATTACAGGCGCCCACCACACTGCCTGGCTATTTTTTGTTGCATTTTGGCCGGGATCAGATTCGAACCCGCCACCCTTGGTATATGGGGCCAGCACCCTACCCACTGAGCCACAGGCACCACTCTATTAATTGAAGATATTGCTCTACTGTCTTCTTGGTGCAATGTTTTTGTTTGGTGGGGGAGTTCTTTATTTGTTTTTTTGAGACACAGTCTCATTCTGATGCCCTGGATAGAGTGCTGTGGTATCACAGCAACCTCAAACTCTTAGGCTTGAGCAATCCTCTTGCCTCAGCCTCCCAAGTAGGTGGGGTGCTCCAACAACACTCAGCTAGTTTTTCTATTTTTAGTAGAAATGGGTTCTCATTCTTGCTTAAGCTGGTCTCAAACTCCTGCGCTCAAGCGATCCACCCACCTCAGCCTCCCAGAGTGAACCACTGTGCACAGCCACTTGCAATGTATTGAATGAGGAATCTGTCATTATTCTTATCTTTTTTCCTCTCTAGATTTTTTTTTTCTGTTGTCTGCTTTTAAAATAGTTCTCTGTATCACTAACTTTGAAATTTGATGGTGATGAGATTTAATATAGTTTCTTATTTCTTATGTTTGGAATCCATGGAAATTCTTAGATTCGTGGGCTTATAGTTTTCAACAAATTTGGAAATGTATTGGCCATTATTTATTCAATTTTTTTTCTATCTCCCTAGTCTCCTTCCTCTCCTTTAGGAACTCAAACTACACATATATTAGATTGCTTGCAGTTGCAGTATAGCTCACCAATGCTTTATTTTTTTCCCTGCATTTATTTTGAATAATTTCTATTGCCATGTCTTCAAAACCAATGATATTTTTTCTTCTTCAGTATTGAATCTGCTATTGATCTTTTATATTTTTGATCTTAGATATTATGTTTTCCATTTCTAGAGTTTGACATAGAGTCTTTTTATATCTTCCTTGTCTTTTAACTTTCTGAATATATGGCATACATTGATAATAACTTTTTTAATTGACAAGTAAAAAGCGTATACATTTGTAGAGTACAAATAATGTTTTAATGTATGTATACATATACATTATGAAACGGATAAATCAAACTATTTAACATATGCATTACTTATATACATATTTTTTCTACGGTGATATCTTTTAAAATATATTCAAGTATACAATGTATTATCATTAACTCTGCTCACCATGAAGGACAATACAGTTATTTCTCTTTTCTAACTAAAATTTTGTTCTGACCAACATCTTCCGAATCCCTCCAACCCCCATCTTATGATAACAACCATTTCTCTGAGAGTTTGGCTTTTTTGGAGTCTGCACATAAGTTAAATCATATGGCATGTCTAACATTTTGTTACTTCTGGCTTTGTTTCAGTTGTTTAATTTTTTATCTTTATCATGGGTCCTATTTTGGTACTTTTTGCATACCTGGTAATTTTTGACTGGATGGTACACATTATGAATTTGACATATTTGGTGCCAGATATTTTTATATTTCTATAAATATTCTTGAGTTTTGTTCTGGGTTGCAGTTAGTTTACCTGGGAGCCATTTGATCCTTTTGGGTTTTGACTTTAAGGGATTTTAGGCAAGATTGGAGCCTACTAGGAAGGCAAGCCCTTCTACATATCCACATAATCCCCTGTGAATTATAAGGTTTTCTAGTGCGGCTGGTGTGACCACGAGTTCCAGGCCTCACTTGAATGCATTGCTCAGCTAAATACTCAAGAAGGCCCTTGTGCAGATATCCCTGTTTATCTTTCTGTGTACCTCTCTCTTCCCTGGTATCAGTGCTGCAGACTCTGTCTGACTTAGAATCCTCAGATACTCGGCTTTCTCTACTCAACTCAGAGAGTCAATTGGGCTCAACTTCAGTTCGCTTTCTACACTGCCATCTGGAATGTCTTTTGAGGGAGTGAGCTGGGGCAATCACAGGCTCACCTTTTCTGTCATTTCTGCCCTTGGTTTGCCTTTTGTCTTGAAAGCGACTAATTTTTTTTCTTTTTTGAGACAGAGTCTCAAGCTGTTGCCCTGGGTAGAGTGCCATGGCGTCACAACTCCCAGCAACCTCAAACTCTGGGGCTCAAGTGATTCTCTTGCCTCAGTCTCCCGAGTAGCTGGGACTACAGGCGCCCACCACAACACTCCACTATCTTTTGATTGCAGTTGTTATTGTTGTTTGGCGGCCTGGGACAGATTCGAACCCACCAGGTCAGGTGTATGTGGCTGGCACTCTAGCCGCTGGAGCTATAAGCACCAAGCTGAAAGCCACTGGTTGATGTATTTTGTCTACTTTTTGCTTGTTTCTTTCTTATAAATGGAAGGATAAATCCGTGTTATTTCATCTTTGCCAGAAGCAGAAATCTCGCCATATAGAATTTTATTTCCATAATTGCATACGAAGTTTCCTTCCATTTGTTTTCTTATGTTAGCCATTCTTCCATATTTACTGTAATTTTCTTGTCTAAGTTATATTCCCTATATCTAGCATAATACCTTAGGCATAGTGGATACTTTGTAGATAATTGTTATCTAAAGATTTAATCATGACTTTCTGTTTTGATTTCAAATTCATATACATATATATGTGTGTGTACATATATATCTTTGTGCTTTCTTTGAATGTATGTGTAGTATAATGTAAAGGAATAAAATCAGGATACAAAACTGCATACACACAATACTCCTAAATTAAATGTATGTGAGTATTTATGTCAGGAAGGATACAAATTTTAACATTATCTAAACTTCTTCTAATGATCATGTTTTCATGCTAAGCACAAAATATATATTTTAAAATGTGGTTGATAATAGCTCTGTTTCTAAATAAATAGAGGTCCTCAATTTTTTCATCCCAGCACTAAAGGAACGTAACATTTCAGTTTATTTCTTAAGTATCACGTATCCCACTAAAAGATGACCCATAAAAATTGTACTTCTTATAAAACAGTTATAAATATAATCCTCCTTATTTGAAGACTTGTTTTAGAATTTCTTTTATCTTACTTTATAGCATTATGTTTCCAGCTTCTTTTGTATTTTGATAATCCCTCTTTAGATCTCTACTCAATGAAACCAATTTATAAAGTACAAAAAAAAGGAATGACAGATAAAATATCCAAAGAATGCCCTTTAATAAATATGCTTAATCATTTGATTCAACACTACTAGGATAGTGGCCAACAGTGCTGACCCTCCATCAGTGTGAGGAATAAGAGGGTTGGGTTTTGGAGCCCAGAAATGGTGATATCCTGGGTGGTGGCAGCCAGTGTGGGGAAGCAGAAGCCCAGCAGGATAAGGAAGGTGTCCATGCAGGAGAGAGGCAGAGGCCCTGAGAATAAATTGGTTACATGCAGATTAATCAATCATGCAAATCAATCTATTAAAGAAAATGGGAGCTAGGCTTCTCACTTGTGAAGAAGGGTATAAGAAATATGGAAAGAGAGAAAACTGGAAATAATCTTATGGTACTGGGTTGAAATTGGAGATATTGACATGACTCATGTATCTCAAGATATCTACCTAAAGAAATAAATGTCGATATAAATGTGTGCACGTATCTCTCAATACACACACACACACACACACACACACACACACATTCCCTATGCCAGTTCTGTCCATTGGCATTCCAATAATAATAAGTACAACTAGCACCAGATCTGGACTGCTAAATAATATTCTCCACTCTAAGGAACCTTATAGAGATCTTTATAGAAATAGCTGATTTTTATAGAAAATAGCTGATTTCAGCAGTAAGGTAGAGATAACACAGGATAAACTTGGAAAGTCTTTTTGTGTCAGAAAGTAAGGATATATTCAAAAAACCATAGAGACACGTCAAAGGATAACAAAGACGACATGAAGGGACTTCCACTGGCTAAATCTAGAACAATTTAATTATCAAAATAAACAATTACAGTAACAGATTACAAACCATAAAGAAAATAAAAAGGTATTAATTCATATTGCAATAAATAAATTGAAAGTTTAATGAGAAATTAAACATTGACATAGCTTCAAAATACCTAAAATACCAATTTATTAATAAATATTAATAAACATTTATTAACTAAAAAGGGAAAAAGAGTAACTTCATAGTAAAAATCCTAGAAGACACCATTTTACTTAATTTTAAAAGTGAACAACATCAGGAATAGGACCAATCAGAATAGGGTGCAACGAGAACACAGCAGCATTTCCGGGGTGCTCCTGCCAAAAATGCAAAATTGCAAGGAAATAGCTGAGAAGCTAAAACTGAGGGACATTCTACCACCAAATAGTTGGCCTATAATCTTCAAAAGAGTCAAGGTTGGGAACATCAGGGTGAGAACAAAAAATTATTCCAAATTGACGAAAACTAAAGAGCAGTACAACTAAATGAAATATGTGATTCTGATTTGGGGATCCTTGTGCTATCAAAGATATTGAGACAATTGACAAAACTTGAGTGAAGTCCAGGGATTAGATGGCGGTTGGCTATCAAATGTTAACTTTCTGGTTGGGTGCCTGTAGCTCATTTTGGAGCACTGGCCACATGCTCTGGGGCTGGTGGGTTCGAACCTGGCCCAGGCCTGCTAAACTAAACAAACAAACAAAAATAGCTGGGCATTGTGGTGGGTGCCTGTAGTCCCAGCTGCTTAGGAGGCTGAGGCAAGAGAATTGCTTGAGCCCAAGAGTTTGAGGTTGCTGTGAGCTGTGATGCCATTGCACTCTACTAAGGGTAACATAGTGAGAATCTGTCTCAAAAAAAAAAAAAAAAAGAAAAAGAATTCGGGTGAAAGGTTAAGTGTACAAAAATAGACAAAAATCTTATTTTTAGAGGTTCCATTGTGCAAATTTTTCCCATTAAAATAGAAATTAACAAGTCATCTTAGTTGCTTAAGGTGAATTAGATTCTATTTTAGAAAATATGTAGGCTAAAATATTCTCTTTCTTTTTACACTCCATGAAATAGATTTTGCAAAACTTTCAAAAAGAAAAGTGTATGCATAACTCAAATCATCTTTGCCAAACACTTAAATTTTAAATGCATGTGTGTTATGATTATGTGTGAAATTGGTACTTTCATGCTAATAATCATTAAATATGTATTTACAATAAAATTCATAGCAAATGTGACTACAACTTTACTAGTACTAAAGAGTATAAAATGCTTAATGAAGATTTTCTTTGTTTAGTTTTTTTTTTTCTTTTTCTTTCTCTTTTTTGTTTGTTGTGACTCTGTCTCCATGGGTAGAGTGCTATAGCGTCGTCATAGCTCACAGCAACCTCAAACTCTTGGGCTTGAACAATCCTCTTGCCTCAGCCTCCCAAGTAGCTGGGACTACAGACATGTGCCCCTATGCCCAGCTAGTTTTTCCATTTTTAGTAGAGGTGGGGGTCTTGTACTTGCTCAGTCTAGTCTTGAACTCCTGAGCTCAAGCAATCCACCCACCTCAGCCTCCCAGAGTGCTGGGATTACAGGTATGAGCCATCACACCAGCCTTTAGTTTTTTTAAACAGTAACTATGATTCTGCCATTTTCAATTATCAGTTGTATTACCAGGAGCTTGTCCATAAGTTAGGGTTGAACAGGTAGGGGTGTGTGTATGTGTGTGTGCATGCATGCACACGTGCGTTGTTTTACTACTGTTGCATGTTTGTGTGTAAGGAAATAAGAGTGTGGGTGTGTACCCATCACGGAGAAGACAAAAGAAATCCTATAACTTTAGCTTTCAACACACTTAACTAGGATTATGGTGTGGAATCCTTCAAAACTATTTAAGGAGAGGTCTCAGAGCAACATAAACCTAAAAGTCTCCCCTTAAGTAGATAGTAATCAATTTTGAATAATCTTATTTCTGTTCCTCTTCTATACAGTCCTCTGTCACATGGCTCCACTAAACTAAAGGCCAGTTCTCAATCTTGGACATAGACAGAAAAATGAAACAAAATGATTTGTTAGTGAAGGGCATTTTAAAAATACAGAGGGTGACAAAAAAAATTATACAAAATTTAAGAAAGGGAAAAAACTGCGTTAAATTTGTAATAGTCACATTTGACTGCTGCTATATGTATACTGAATATTACACATTTAATAGTTTTTTCCTTTCTTAAAATGCATATACATTTTTGGCATCTTCTGTCCATGTCCCATTTAATCTCTAAGTACAAATTAAAAGTATAAACCTAAGAATAAATCTTAAAAAAAGAAAGAATGTCTACCTTGTTTTGCAAAGAACTTTAATAGAAATTCTTATAAATTTAAAGTTAACAAAAGTTTTTCTCCAAAATACGTCCGATTGTAGGCAACAGGTTCAAGAATCGGTGTCTTAACACAAAATGCAACTAACATGGGGCTGTCAGTGATTATTTCTTTCATATACGGATGGGAGATGACACTCCTGATTCTGAGTATTGCTCCAGTGCTTGCTCTGACAGGAATGATCGAAACCACAACAATGACTGGATTTGCCAGCAAGGACAAGCAAGAACTTCAGCGTGCTGGAAAGGTAAAATGAAGACTCTTATTATCATCATAACATTGTAAGAGAAACATAATCAGAGCTCCCATCTTTATTACATGTGAACTTCATCTCTTAGGAATCTGGAAAGTGATATATATACATACACCTACAGACTAGTTTAGGAGAGAAAGTAATACGGTGCATGATTTAAAGGGAAGGCTCTGACTCACATTGGCTGAGTTAGAATCCAGACTCTATCACTAACAAATATAAGTAAGTTTGGTCAACCTTCGTAAAGTTCAGTTTTCTCATCTGTAAGGTGGGAATAATATTATAATAGTATCCACCTACAAAGTGGATTATTTAGCATTATTAGCATTATTCTATGCAAAACACTTAGAATAGTGCCTGGAAGGCAGTAAGCATTTAATAACATCAGCTGTCAATATTGCCACTGTGTCATGGGGGAATTTTTAACATCATGATTTCCCATTCTCTGATCATTGAACAATTAAATGTTCTTGAGCAATTCTTCTGGGCATTTTATTTTTCAAAACAAACAGGAAGCATAGTAGTTACTGAATACAAGGCAATGACTAATAATTGATAGTGCCTAAAACAAAGTTTTAAAGACAGACATTTTTATACTGATCAAAATGAACAACTTATTTTATTATTTGGAAAATGCTTTGACATGCAGGTATTTAAGCTTCTTAGCATCAAGCATATTAGAATCATAACATCTAAAAAGTAGAAGAGACATCATTTGATCCAGCCCCTCATGTGAGGTACGGCTCCCTCATACAACATCCTGTCAGGTGTCTACACATCTTCCTCTGCCCCCACCCCTAACCCCCGCCCTCAATGGCAGGTGGTACATGGCTTTTCCAGGCTGCCTACCCTTGGGTAATAAGGAGGATTCGTTTTGTTTTTGTGTTTTGGGGATTTTTTTTTTTTTTTTTTTTTTTGAGGCAAAGTCTCACTTTGTCACCCTCAGTAGAGTGCCATGGCGTCATAGCTCACAGCAACCTCAAAGTCTTGAACTCAAGTGATCCTCTTGCCTCAGCCTCCTGAGTAGCTGGGACTAGAGGTGCCCGCCACAATGCCTGGGTATTAGACAGGGTCTCAATGTTGCTCAGGCTGGTCTCCAACTCCTGAGCTCAAGCAATCCACCCACCTTGGCCTCCCAGAGTGCTAGGATTATAGGCATGAGCCACCTCTCCTGGCCTTTTTGGTGTCCTTTTATCTTACTCTTCTTGGCTTCCATCTTGATAAAGGTCCAACACCTATTTTTCCTGACAGCCTCTCAGAGGCTGAATTATGTAAATACTGAATTTTCTGATGGCCATTCTTTAAGCTGCTCCTCTCATGATACAGTTTCAATGACCTTTACCCCATAGGTGAACATCCTCCAAATACACAAAGGATTTTAATGTCACTTATAGTCTCTATCATAGTGACCGTATCTCAGCTTGCAGGGTATAAATGTCATGAATATTCATGAACTGAGATGCCAAGCACATTATTCATCACCATAATCTTCTTTACCTGACCCTTGGTCCTTTCTGCCTTTCTTGCAGCAGATAAGGACCCTTGGAATGTTTGCCTTGCGCTCTATAGACTGAACTACTTAGCAAATAATCACCTCAGAGACAGTGGACGGTTGTTTAGCCCACCCTATATGACACAAACATTGTGATAATTTGCACAATTTGTAAATTAACAAGGCCCATCAATTATATTTTACATGTCCTATTTTTTCGTCCTGACCTTTAGTTGTATATATGTGCCCTCTGACATTTCCTTTCTGTATCATTGGAATAATCCCAGACTCTACAATCAGTAACTCCAATCAAACAGGCAATCTGAGGCCTTTCCCTATGGCTTTGAATATGTCAGTTTCCCAAACACCAATTCAAAATATAGACCAATAAAATATGTGAGTCTTTCTTCAGTTGCATGTGAAGATTTGGACAAATCGCCAAATGTTTTATTTTTCAGTCTTTATTTTTATTTTTTTTATTTTTATTTTTTTTTCAAAATAGACATTTATTATAAAAACTATACAAAGTGGCTTTTTATCATTCACAAATTTTCATGAAAAATTGTATTAAGCAATTTATATCCTCTTTCCAAAATAGTATGTTCTGCCTTTACAGTCTTCACTGGCAGTGCACTCTGATAGTATAGAAAATAACTCCCAAATAGTCCATAGAACTTTGTTACAATGTGCAAA
>CAUYPK010051651.1:0-12287 GCA_963574355.1 Loris lydekkerianus | reverse complement strand
GTGAAGTTTACTAAGTGTAGAGTATAAGGGTTTGAACACAATAATTAAGAAAATGCCATGAAGGCTATGTTAACCAGTTCGGTGAAAATATTTCAGACTGTATATGGAACCAGCACATTGTACCTCGTGATTGCATTATTGTACACAGCTATGATTTAATAAAAAAAGAACAAGAAAAAAAAAAAAAGCTGTGCAGAGACCTACGAGATAGGTAACATCACTGCACTATTTAGGAGAACAAAAGGGAAAGTGGCAGCATCTTTCTTCTGGGAATTTTATCAAAGAGCATGAAAATGACATCACCACTCCTGAACAGCCAAGGTATATTCTGATTTAAGTTGGGAAAGAAGCTGGTATACACCACTATACAGATGGTTTAGTGCTGTCACTGTCCTATGTAAAAGTTGCATTATTTTACAATATCTGCCTTATATCTCTTTTTACCTCTATTTAGGGGGTGGCCAATTATCTTTCCATTCCCATCTTTAGTGTAGGTGTGATCATCTTGTTCTAGACTCAATGAAATTTTGCTCCCATCCAGTAGGCACTGTGGTTGGATTAAAGAACATGAAAATCGGCAGGTTGCAGCAAGAATTTTTCATTCAGGGCAAAAAGATACTAATGGTATTTAAACCACTTCCTTAAGAATTAAAAACCACTGTGAATCTTCTCCACTAACACCATACTTGCAGAGCTGGGCAGAACCAGCCTAGAGGAACTGATTTAGCAAAGGGCTAGAAAAGTCAAAGTCAAGTAACTCATGAGACTGTGTGGAGATCACTTTAAATGTTTACTATCAGCAGTGTGGTACTCTGGGTTGGGGAAAAGGAAAGTGTTAGGGTCCTATCTTATGTTTGTTTTACAGATGAGAGGAACATTATAATTAGATTATGATGCAAAGGATGTTAGAATAGGAAGGAATCTTACTGTTAATCTACAAAGAGAAGAATCACTTATCTGACCTGATAGGACAGTCTTATCTCACATCTTTTTAAAGAGTTATTGTCATTATTTCCCCCTTCCATCTCCAAAATATCTTGATTTAAAAGGTTAATTATGTGGATATACTATCTATATTAAAATGCCCTCCTTTTACCTTTGCATTTTACCAAGAACCCATTTAGTTAAGTAACTTCTCTGAATTCAAATGATCAAAATGGAATTATGATCTCTTTGAGGGTTAAGACTTATGTCTTTTCATCCATTTCTTCATGTCAGTCCTAGGTATACAGGTTGAAAGCATGACTAACTGCTAAATTTCTAGGCCATTACTTTGTTCACTTTCTCATGCTACCCTCTCTAAATACTGATAAAAGAGTGCTAGGGAACCTATGGATTTCATGGAAGAGCAATAAAACCACTTCACTACTTTTAAACTGCTTAAGTCATTGCGATTTACGGGTGAAGGAAAAAATGCTTTGAGTGACTGTGCAAATTATAGTCTACTATTATCTCCACCCCACAGGAGAATTCACCTATCCTTCCACCAATTGCTATGAGTCTATTTTTAGCTAGGTGAGCAACTAACTAGTTGTTTCCATCTCCATTTTAAGCATGAATGTGACCATCTTGTTTCCAGTCTCAATGTACTTTTACTTCTGCTCATAAATAAGCACTAGAGTTCGAATTAACATCCAATGCAAAAAATTTCAGTTTAGAATGTAAGTGGTAGGCCAGGGGCGGTGGCTCATGCCTATAATCCTATAGCACTCTGGGAGACTGAGAAGAGTGGATCACCTGAGCCCAGGAGTTCAAGATTAACCTGAACAAAAGTGAGACCCCATCTCTACTAAGAGTAGAAAAACTAGCTGGGTGTTGTGGTGGGCGCCTGTAGTCCCACCTACCCAGGAGGTTAAGGCAAGAGGATCGCTGGAGCCCAAGAGCATGAGCTATGATGCTACAGCACTTTACCCCAGGTGACAAAGTGAGATTCTGTCTCAAAACAAACAAAATGAAACAAAAAAAAAAAAAAAGAGAGAGAGAGAACTGAGGATTATAATGAATAAGAAACCATTTTATCTGTCTTCCTTAGAAACTGAAATTGCCTTAGAAAGAACAATTTTCTTAAGATCGATCTTGCCAATTAATATGTATTTTAATTTTTATTTAAAGTCGAGCAAGAGTACAAAAAAGTCATTTTTAAATCACAAGCCTATTTTCCATGAAACTAGAATTCTAATTATATAAATAAGTTAACAGTAACAAAAACCATTTCCAACTAAAAGTAAAGATATGGTATATGAAAAGGAATTAAAAAACATGAGTACAACACGGAAGTTTGCCTATTAAAGATAATTTCTTAAACTCTTTAATATAGAAGATATGTCATACCCATTAAATTGCTGACCTAGTTGCAAATGCCCATAAGATCTGCTGATCAATCAGTAAAATAGTGTTGCACAGAAAAATGTATGCGTTCACAAACGACAATCATTCTTCTTCCAAAGAATCTACTCACTTAGTAATATCAAGCCAAGCACTGGTTAATTTCTAACATAACCCCATCTTGTGCTTTTACCACAAAAGGGAAATATTTGTTTCTCTTTATAAGAAATTCCTAACACTTTAATAATTTATTTTTACTGGTATGTATTCTGACAACTTTTTATAATGACTTCAAAGAATAAATAAATAAGGATGATACATATACTTAAGATGGAGATATATGTCTATATATTCATACATACTTTATTTTGCTGGACAAATCACTGATTTATAATTTTACAATTTTTTTTCAATGGAAAGATAGTGCCTCCTATATGAGACTAAAATCAAATAATAATTTACTTTAAAAGTAATTATTGTCCCTTATGAATTTACAATTGACAATAAAACAAAGTTGACATCAGATACATTTATAAATAAGTTATGCATATTTAAAACAAGTTGCCAGTGAAGTTTGACTTTTTTATTTGAGTTGACTTAATTACTCTATTAGTGAACTCTGTCAACTGTCTTTCTGGTCAATAGCATATCTACAAGTCTTAACTAAAATTAAGTAACGTGATTTTACAGTAAAAGGTAGGCAACTGGCCCACATGAAATGAATCTACTTATTCTTAACACTTCTTTCATCTATGAAGCTGAAATAGGTAACTGAAATTAGGTGAATATGATTATAAATTTGGAAAACTATCATAAAACTATATGGTGACATAAATAAGAACATTTTAACTAAATGTACATTCTCTCTTTATGTAGTTTTCATATTCATATAATGATTTTATACTGGATTGCAAAATAATGAGACAGTAGTTCAACAAAAGAACAGAGACTCTTAAAGAAACAAATATTTCCCTTTATTTGATTTCATTACATCTGCTCACAAGACCATCATAATAATTGAAATTCTCAATTTACAGCCTATGAATAGTGCTATTTAGCTGAAAACCAGCCAGCAAATAGCAACAGATACTTGAAAAGCTTACTCAGGGAAAATTAATTTCCACAGCATGACAACAGATTAAGAATTATCAGCCTTTAAGAATCAGAACAGTAATGTTCAAGAATATTTATCAATAGTGAGTTTGCCTTACTCCTTTGCCAGCTGGACACTGGTAGGCTTTGCTCCAATAGGTATCCCATATTTGTGTAAGGTGTTAATCAAAATCTCCCTCATGTCATTGTTGTAGGAATCAAAATCAAACACATTCCGAACCACACTGGCGAGACCTTCTGTGGGAAATTTCTGTATTAAAAAAAAAAAAAATTCCTCATTATATATGTGATAAAATACACATTATAAAGTTTTACAAAACTGATAGAATGATAATGATCAAATGTACTTTAGTAGAAATTTACTAGCTTTGTCAGCTAACTAGGCACCAGAAATATAGACATTTTTCTCATTTTATGTTTGCTCAGATGGCTTAATAATATTTTCCTTTTTGAAGAAATGCTAGAATGTGAGGACAGTTTCTCCTGTCCAATGTCATAGCAGTGCCTAGATCCTTGTGTTCAGTGATTGCCAGTGCTTTCTGAAATCTCCTGTCTTTAAAATGAATATGATTGACCAGAATTAAGAAAAGTTACAGTCTATGAATAAATAGGAAAAAAGACAAAAAAAAAAAAAAAAAAAAACCAAGAAAAGAAAGGAAGAAGAACATAAAAAAGATACAGAACAGAGAAGTAGGAGGTGGCAGAGGGGAAGAAACCAAGTATTCCTGCAGCGAACTTTACACTGGCAGGTCTGCTGCTTCTGCCTTGGTCTGCTTTAGGTGCCGGGATCTAAGCAGGACTTACAGTTTCACAGGCAGAATAAAGCTTTCTGTTTGTTTTTTTTCTTTCCAAATATATATTTTCTAACTGACAAATAAAATGATACATTTGTGGGATACAAAGTGATATTTCAATGTATGTACACATGACACATGATGGAATGATTAAGACAAGCTGATTAAATCTTTTTTGTGGTGCAAATACAATACTCTCTCTTAGAAATTGTAAAATATACATTATATTATGATTAACAATGTCACTATGCCGTGCAACAGATCTCAATAACTTATTCCTCTTGTCTAACTGAAACTGCGTACCCCTTACCGAACATCTCCCCACCCCCACCCTGTTCAACTTTCTAAGATTTTCTGGGAGCACTGGGGATAAGGCAGAGATCAAGAGTCCTTAGATTGTGACTATTAGCTTGAAGACCATTATTATTATACGAGCAGAACTTACATGTTTTTTTTTTTTTTTAAATTGAGACAGTCTCACTCTGTGACCCTAGGCAGAGTACTGTGGCATCACAGCTCACAGCAACCTCAAACTCTTAGGCTCAAGTGATCTTCTTGCCTCAGCCTCCTGAGTACCTGGAATGACAGGCAATTGCTACAACATCTGGCTAGTTTTTCTATTTTTAGTAGAGGTGAGGGTCTTGCTCAGGCTGGTCTTGAACTCCTGAGCTCAGGCAGTCCACTCACGTTGGCCTTCCAGAGTGCTAGGACTACAGGTCCAAGCCACCATGCCAAGTTGACACGGGTGTTTAAAACAGGGTGTATGAGCTCACATCTGTAATTCTGACACTCTGGGAGGTGGGCAAGAGGAATGCTTGAGCCCAAGTGTTTGAGGTTGCTATAAACTATGATGCCACAACACTCTACCAAGGATGACAAAATGAGACTCTGTCTCTAAAAAAAAAAAGGGTATACATGGTCACAAGAAATTTAATTCTTCTACCTACATACTCTATCTTGTAAAACTTCCTTGCAGTATTTATAGGTATATTAATCAAGTAATATTAATCGATGCTATTAGTTCCTACTCTGTTTTCTATTTCCATGTCAATTGCTCTAAAATAAAAATATTTTTCACCCAGATACCACATACTTATAAAAGCCAAATCATAGAATGTTTGGCTTTCTCTACTTATTCACTCTCTTGCCTTACCTTCCATCTGAAAATATCTGTCCACCAAATTTCCTAGCTCTTGGTAAGGACCAACCACAGAACCTTGCCAAAGTTAATTCAAAGCCAAGACAGATCATGTTCATTGGCCTTCCAGATTTATAACTTAGATTACAAATACTTCATATTGTCTTATCTGACTCACTATAATATTTTTGGAAATTGAGAGACCTGAAAAAAAGAGAATGATTGCTTTTTCTAAACCTCTATGCACAAGTGGGTGCTATACCTGTAAATGTTTGACTATGTTGACAACTTCCCTGGTAGAATAAGGATAGTTAATAATCCCCTGGTCAGCCAAATTCCTCAGCTCTCCAAAGGCAGCCACAAGCTTCTGAAGGATGGGCTCAGGCACATTTGGTCCATACTGTCTGAGCATCTTGAGCTCTGAGTGGGGTTTGGGGTTATCAACTGCATGGCAGCTAAAAATATCACCTAAAGGAGAAAAAAATGCATTCAGCATACACTGAATCCATGATTACGCCACAGGAAAAATGGAATGGTTGTTTACAGAGCCACTGGTTGCTCGTCAAAGCACAGGATAGACATCAACATTAGGACGGTACAGAGAAGAAAATTACTGGAGCAAAATAAAAAGAAAACCGGGTAGAATATGGTTTGGTCTGTATGGATTAATTTTGTTACATATTGTATATAATAGTTGAATACATGCTTAATGGGAGATATTCAATACAAAGAGAAAAAGGGGAAATCTTCATTATATCTCTGCCAATGTCACTCACCCCCAAAATGCATCCAGTCTTAACAGTCTACTTAGCGTACTTATTTTTCCAGTTCTGTGTTGGTACTTCAAAAATGCATACATACAAAACAGAGTTTAGGTGACTTATTTCTTTTCCATTAACGGAAATATACTCTTCATATAGTTGTGAGACTACTTTTTAAATACATCTGTCTTATATAAATGATTATATATGTATACTCAAAAGAAAGGAATTGATATTATCACTGTCTAAACAATTCATATCTTGTGCAGATTGCTATGATATACTTCAGAGGTTAGTTTTGGAAAAGTAAACCTGCAGAGACACTATCTAAATTAAAATCAAGAAAAAGAAAATGCCATGAAGGCTATGTTAACTAGTTGGATACAAATATTTCAAATTGCATATAAAACCAGCACATTGTACCCCATGATTGCATTAATGTACACAGCTATGATTTAATAAAAAAAAGAAAAATAATATAGCAACATAGTATTTCACCTATAATCTAGGCAACCAAGAGTGTACTAGAAAAACATGATCTATGCTCAAAAGGATGAATTTCTCACATTAAAAGTGTAAGTCTACTGATTCACATGATTCGACTGATTCTAAGACACAAGTGATCAAAGAAAGTTAAAATAAATAGACTTACATTATTTAATATGTTAATTTTAGTAAATGAACACATCCAGTCAAGTAGCAATAAAATCTTACTTGAATTTAGGAGCCATTTGAACAAACAATTGTTTTTGTGTGTATTTAAAAGTAACTGAATAAAATGAAAGCTATTAACTTACAACTTTTATCTCCTGGACTAAAGCAAACGTTAAGAATGGCTTTTGGCTTTTTTACTGAAAATGAAATTTAATACTAATATAGAAAGATAATTGATCCCTCATTCATTCATCAAATAACTATACAATGTCTTCAATGCACCAAGTATACAGTACCTACCTACCTCAGTAGGTACTTTATACATATAACAGTGATTAAAAAAATCAAAATCCTTGTCCTCAGAGAGTTTATATTCTGGCATCGGTAGATAACAAATAATAAACATAAATATTACATAGGGTATGTTCCAAGGAAAAAAGAACAAGGAAATCATGGTATAGGATAGTAGAAATGATGACATGAACGTGAACGTGGATACTTGGGAGAGGGGATTTCAGAAAACAATACAACTAATGCAAAGACCCTACACCAGGGTAAGCATACCTGGCATGCAGAAGGAAGAGGCATTTTATTCCAGAGTGGCTGGAATAAAATGAGTGATGCACAGAGAAGTGCAGGACACAAGGGTGGAGAGGGGCAGATGTAGGAGACAAACAGGATGGGACATTGTGAACTGTTGTAAATACTTGTGCTTACACTCAGAGTAAAATGGGAAGCACAAGAGGATTTTTAACAGAGGATCAGATTGCTATGTTGAGAAGAGACTGCAGAAGGTGTTGGAAGACTAATCCCTCATGAGCAGAGGCAGTGACTACATTGACCATCTTCCCAATGATGTTTGTAGAGCAGACAGATAGAGATTGTCTGTCTGTTGTCTTTCTTGGCTCTCTCTCATCTGTCGTCTTTTTCGCCCTGGAATAAGATTAAGGCATGCTTACTGGGCATTATAAAAGATTTGGGACCTAAGCTTGGAGGTCCTTTCCTTTAAGGCATATCACTGTTAAGTGCGGTATCATCTGGCCCTCTATGTGTTGCCCTGTGGGAACTAGGGCTTGAGGAACCAGCACAAACGCTGACACTCCGACTCCTGCTTTTATGGGAGAAATAATCCCTCCTTTGTCTCTGACCCAGGACTCTAGTGTCTTCTGCCATGAGACTGTGGTATAATACCTTCTTAGCTTAAAAGTAGGCTAAAATCTTGGATCCTTCGCAGTTCATGACAAAGGATAAGGGCAGAAGCAGGATAACCCATTAGAGGACGATTAGGAGTAATCCAGGTGAAAGACAATGATGGCTAAAATCAGAATGGTGACAGAAGTGATCGGAAGTAGGATAATTCTGAATATATATGGAGCCAATACGAATTCCCCCTTAAAGATGGAATGGAGCATAGGGGAAAGAAGTGAAGAATGAATTTTGGGAGGTGACTCAGAAATTGTACTTGCAACCACCGCCTTCCTTCTTCCCATATCCCCTGTACTCTTTATTTCCAACTTGGGCCCAGCAGAATGGCTCCTGCAAAGATGGGTGGCGAGAAGAAGAAGGGCTGGTCTGCCATCAAGGAGGCATACACCATCAACATTTACAAGCACATCCATGAAGTAGGCTTCAAGAAGTGTGCCCCTTGGGCACTCAAAGAGATCCAGAAATCAGTCATAAAAGAGATGGAGACTCCAGATGTGCACACTGATACCAGGCTCAACAAAGCTGTCTGGGCCAAAGGCATAGGGAATGTCCCATACTGTATCTGTGTGCAGTTGTCCAGAAAACGTAACAAAGGTGAAGATGCACCAAACAAGTTCTCTACTTTGGTTACCTAAGTACCTGTTACCACTTAAAAAATCTACAGACAGTCAACGTGGATAAGAACTAACTGGTGATTGCCAGATACATCAAATAAAGTTATAAAACCACACATATTTTAAAAAGGACGAATTTTGGCATGAAAAGAATGAAGTTGTCATCAATAAAGATAAAAAAGACTACACATTAATCAGGTTTAAAGGAAAAGTAAATCCATTGTGGACATGTTAACTCTGAGATGGAAGAGCTATTGAACATAGATTTATAAGCATGGCATTCAGGAAGGCCATCTAAGCTGGAGACAAACATCTGGCAATAAAAGGCTTATAAATGGTATTTTATAACATGAAACATTCTAATTTTACTAAGGGAATGAGTGTAGAGAGGTAAAAGTGTACCAAAGCCTGAGCCTTGGAGCATTTTAACCAGGAACCAATGGAGGAGACTAAGTTGTGATCATTAAAAGTAGGAAAGTTCTTCAAGGAGTACAGCAAGTCAAGTGTAAGAAAATATATCAAGGAGAAGAGCATGACCAACTGGACCAACTGTAATAAATACCACTGATAAAGTAAAATAAGAACTGCAGTTGACCACTAGATTTACAAATGGAAAAGTCATGGACAACCTAGACTAGAACTGTTTCCGTGAGCAAATATCTGATTAAAATGGATTCAACAATAGCCGGGTATTGTGGCAGGTGCCTGTAGTCCCAGCTACTCAGGAGGCTAAGGCAAGAGAATCACCTAAGCTGAAGAGCTGGAGGCACCACAGCACTCTACACAGGGCAATAAAGTGAGACTCTGTCACTAAAAATAAATAAATAAATAAATAAATAAATTTAACATGGATTCAACAGAGAGTGATGATAACATGGAGACAGCAAGCAGAGGCAACTCTTGAGTACAAAGAACAGATATGAAGACTTTTCCTACAAAGAAGAACAGCAAAATTTAGCAATAGCTGGGGAAAAAAGGGTAGGATTAAGAGGATTTTGTTTCTTTATTCATTTAAGATGAAGGAAAGAGTAGCTTGGTTGCATGCTAATGGGAATAAGCTAACAGAGAGGGAACTGCTGATACAGGAGAGAGGGCAGAATTGCTACAGCAGCATCCTTGAGAAGGTGGGATCTGGCACTCATCTGGAGGGACTGGTTGCAGTTGGAAGTGTGGACAGTTTGCCTGTCACATGTGTGAAAGCAGAGTAATGTAGGCAGAAGATTCGGTGGTAGGAGTCTGTGGACACTCATTTCTAATTGTTCCCATTTTTTTTCAGTGCAGTAGGAAGCCAAGAAAAGATAACAGAAGTCTGTAAGAAGAGTCAGTAAACTGGAATCCAATTAGTAATGAGGAGGGAATGCTACAAATACAGAACTTTCATGCTTGTTCTAACCACATTCAGCTGCAAGTGTGTATGCTCAAGGTAGTTGGACAGTTGGCAGTAACCAGAGCTGAGAGGTTCCCAGTGCATAGTACAAGCTGAGAGAGGGACAGGAAAGCTGAAAACAGAGGCAAGAGAGTGATAAATGTGAATGAGCATGGAATTGAAAGTAGGTTTTAAAAAAAGCCTGAAAGGAGAAGAAAATACTTCAAGGGGGTAAGTGAAAAGGTGGTAGGTTCAACAGATTGGAGCTTCCAACAGGTTTGAAGTGTTGTTGGATTTAAAATACTAGAGGAAGCAGCCTGATGAGATGGATCATGGATGAGATGAAAATCTCAAGGACGTAGGAGAACAGAGTCATGAAACTGGGATTTAGAAGTTTTCAGTTACTGAAACAAGAGTATGCCATGGAAGTGAGTGTAAGGTATGGTGCAGGTTAAGGCCACCAAAATAAAAACATCCAAGGAGTCAAAAGGCCATAGAAGGGTCGTGTGTGTGTGTAATGCAACCATTCCAAGAAGAAGAATAGGGTAGAGAGAATGACAGTGAACAAAGAACTAAAAATCACTGAGAAGTGACAAAAAGTAACTAGGGGTAGATGACAGCAAGGAGTGGCCGTACATGATATAACCTGACAACATGAGATGTCAAGCTGGGGATTTTTAGGGAAGATGAAAGGAGAATGACTCCTTCCCACAGACTCAATGTGAAGAAACTCTGCTGCCTGAAAGGATTGCAGTGGGCAGAGGGGACTCCGAGGATGGCTAGAGCTTCTTCAGAGCTTTAACAGAGGGTATAGTAGAGGGCAGGACTTGGGAGTGGATGGAAGATGGAGACAGAATAGGAAGTGTTTTCTTATAGACATTTAAATAAATGTGATGGTAAGGGACTTGGGGGACTAAGGGTGACTTGTAAAAATCCTAAACATAAAAGAATTCAAACTTGTTTACATCAAACAATTACAGGTTTAATGTGGAGTGTTCACATTACTACAATAAGACATTAGTTGTTAATAACTTTCAAGGTAATATCTATACAGATTAATAATTACCAAAATAGTATAAGTAGATTATATACCATCCCTCACTTCCATTACAAACAAACATTTTGCCAGTTTCTTCTGTACTCTTCTGGAGAAATTCTATGAATGTCAACCATATACATGCACACATATGCCTCCCCCCAAAAAGGCTCTAGAATCAGAAAGAGTTAGATATGAAGCCCAACTCTGTCACTCATTAGCTAAATAACTGTCAAAAAAATCTCTCTAAAGCTTTGTGCCCGAAGCACAGTGATTATGGCGCCACCCACATGCACGGAGGCTGGCGGGTTTGAACCTGGTCCAGGCCAGCTAAACAACAATAACAACTACAACAAAAAAATAGCTGGGCATTGTGCTGGATGCCTGTAGTCCCAGCTACTTGGGAGGCTGAGGCAACAGAATCGCTTAAGCCCAAAAGTTTGGGGTTGCTGTGAGTTATGACACCACAACACTCTACCAAGGGCAACATAGTGACACTGTCTCAAAAAAAAATCTCTCTGAATATCAGATATTTTCCTTCTCTAAAATGGGGATAAATATTTTCACGAGGTAATGATGATGGTGGCATAGCACCTGGTAAGCATTAAATGATAGGCTTTATAGCACTGTCGCTAATATTATTATCATTACCCTTATCAACAATAACAAATAATAATAAAACCTTTGTTAAACAACAATAATAAAACATTGTTTTACCTAAGGTTCCAAAGAAGTCATTGCCTAGGAAAGGAAATCCAGGTCTGTTGGCCAGAACGATCATCCTAAAATCAGGATGAATTACTATAGTATTTTCTATTCCATTCACATTAGCAGAATCTGAAAAACAAAGTTTCTCTTTAATGTTTATTGACATAATAATTCTTTTTTTTTTTTATTAAATCATAGCTGTGTACATTAATGCGATCATGGGGCACCATACACTGGTTTTATAGACCATTTGACATATTTTCAACACACTGGTTAACACAGCCTTCCAGGCAATTTCTTAGTTATTGTGTTAGGATATTTATATTCTACATTTAGTAAATTTCACATATACTCTTGTAAGATGCACCACAGGTGTAATCCCACCAATCACCCTCCCTCCGCCCATCCTCCCCCGTCTTTTCCCCCTTCCCCCTATTCTTAGGTTATAACTGAGTTATAGCTTTCATATGAAAGCCATAAATTAGTTTCATCGTAGAACTGAGTACATTGGATACTTTTTCTTCCATTCTTGAGATACTTTACTAAGAAGAATATGTTCCAGCTCCATCCAT
>CAUYPK010051650.1:0-38274 GCA_963574355.1 Loris lydekkerianus | reverse complement strand
CAAGCCAATTTTCACTTTCTTCATTTGACTATAATCACTTTTTGCAACCTAGAAAAGAAGCAAATTGATGGAGCCTAGCTCTCTGGTGACCTAGGCCAGATCTCTACGTCTTCACCAGAATGGTGTAATAACATGCATTACATGTAAAGATGTGATTCAGAGAAGGGTCTGTAGTTTTCAGCAGATTGCCCAGCACACATGTTACCAGACTCTCTGGTAACTATTACTCCCTCTAAGAGGTTTTACATCTAAAAGAAAGAAAACCTTCAAAGTTCTGTTTTTCTTTTTGTGAAAGTATATACCAAGGTTGCAGGTTTGCAGAGAGGAAAGGACAAAGAGTTGTTTTTTTTCCTTTGTTTTGTCTTTTGTCTTTTTTGTTTGTTTTTTTGTTTTGGCTTGGGTTTTTTGAGATAGTCACACTCTGTCACCTTGGGTAGAGTATTATGGTATCATAACTCACAGTAACCTCTAACTCTTGGGCTCAAGTGATCTTGCCTTAGCCTTCCAAGTAGCTGGGACTTTGTGCCATGACACCTGGCTAGTTATTCTATCTATTTGTTAGTAGAGATGGGGTCTCCTTCATGCTCTGAATGGTCTCAAACTCCTGAGCTCCAGTGTTCCACCCACCTTGGCTTCCCAGTGTACTAGGATTACAGGCATGAGCTACCACACTGGCCTTCAGACTGGAGTTTTGAAACCAAACTCACTGGGTTGTGTAATGGGCCTGTCCCCTTTCTGGCTCTTAGTCATTTTATTTATGTTAGCCCCAATTTCTTAATCAGTAAAATGGGGCAAATAGTACCTGCCTGATAAGGTGCTTGTGAAGATTAGATAAAGGTAACATATATGCCCAGCATAGGTCTGGCAGTAACAGTTTGCCCCGTTCATTGTAATCCTCTATGACTTCAGGTGTTTTCCCTGCTCACCTCCATCTCTGTGACTATATGTGAATTGCATTTGACATCCATAACTGTGGAACGCTAGGAAAACCAGGGAACTTAGCTTATTGTATTAATATGCATCCTCAGAAGACCTTTGGCTTATCCAGAGTACCTTTGCTTTAGTTTAATTTTTTTTCTTTTTCTTTTTTTTTTTTTTTTTTGAGACAGAGTCTCAGTATTTCACCCTCAGTAGAGTGCTGTGGCATCACAGGTCACCGCAACCTCAAACTCTTGGGCTTAAACAATTCTCTTGCTTCAGGCTCCTAAGTAGCTGGGACTACAGGTGCCCGCCACAACGCCCAGCTATTTTTTGTTACAGTTGTCATTGTTGCCTGCTTTAGTTTAATTTTTTTTTTTTTTAAGAATTTTTAAAACATCTTTAATTTCCTTGCCTATAATATTTTCTTCTGAATTAACCTTGCTATTTTAGTTTCCAGGGATTGACCTAACAAATTATTACAAGGGCGGTGGCTTAAAAGAACATTTATTCTCTTACAGTTCTGTAGGCCAGAAGTTTGAAATCAAGGTGCCACCAGGTCCCAAATCCCTCCAGGGCCCTCAGGGAGGATTTTTCTCTGCCTCCTTCCTCTAGTCTAGTGGTTGCTGGCTGGCAGCCTTGGTGTTTCTTGGCCATTGCATTAAGACTCAGCTAATCCAGGGTGACCTCATTTAAACTTGATTACATCTGCAAAGATCAGTCTCCAAATAAAATCACAGGTGCTGGGGGTTAGGACTTCCAACATCTTTTTCAGAGACATGAAGTACAACACCCTGCATTTTGATTCTATATACCTTTCTGGATGTATGTATGTATGTGCAATCAAGTTATTTTATGCAAATATTTTTCTTTTTCTTCAGGTTAATAATTTGCTTTCACTGTATTTTTTAAAAAAGTTTTTAAGTGTCTATTTGAAGGTAGCAAAGTCTTTATTGGCTTTTTATTTTCATAAAGTGAAAAAAAGTCTTGTATAGAAAGGAGACATGCGGTACTGACTAAGGAAGGCAAGTACTTAAAAAATATACAGAGAAGCAAGAGTTAAAAGGGCAGGGACTCCATTGAAAAGTCTGTGTACAAAAGTTTGTGATTTGGGTGTGAATTGGCTGTTCAAGCTGATAGAGCCCAGATTGGTCATTGCATCAGGCAGAGCTGTGGCGGGGCCAGATTCTAGAGGACATGGATGTGGGCAGCTGCGTGCTACTTCAGCATGTCTGTGGGCACCCTCTGCCCATGCCAGAACCTGAGGTAGGTTCTCAGCTCCTTGGGGAAAGTTGTTAGTACGTATGTGTCTGTAGATCCAAATATAACCACAGTCAAACTAATTTTCTGCATTTCAGCAGTACATAAAGTTTCCTAAAGATTTGGTTTTAGAATATCCATCAGAGTTCAAATTTGTTTTACAAGAAATTTCACCTACTTCTGGCTAGGAATCAATATTTGAATGTGAGATTAAATCATGAGATTAAATCTTAGGGATTTTCTTCCTTTTTGTAATTTTGCTGGGAGTGAAATGATACACGTTTCAATTGTATGTATTACCCTGTTACCTGAATTTGCACCTAGAGCATTTTGCACCTTTCAGAGGATGTGTTTTCTCCTTTTGTATCTTCAGTAGCACTGTGTAAATGTGGGAAGTACAATGACAGTGGTTCTTTATGTGTGTTTTGTGGTGTTGATGTTGAGGTATCATGTGTTAGAGGAATAATTCTGTGCCCCGTCATCTGCTGTCTACTGGCCTGCTCTGAGCTCACCTCCCATACCCAGTCTTGATTAATTCCCAGAGTATGCCCTCATTTTTTGCATCAGTGAGAAAAAGTAGGGTGCATGTTGTTTAAGTACAAAAACAAAGCAAACCAAGATGCCTCATCCCTAAAACCTTAAAAACAAGACAAAAGAACTGCACAGATATTTGTGAGCAGTTAAATTTCTTGCCTGTGATTTTGTTGTGCTTCTGTTTTTCTTTCTCTCTCTCTTTTTTTTAGAGACAGAGTCTCACTTTATCGCCCTCAGTAGAGTGCTGTGGCATCACAGCTAACAGCAACCTCTGACTCCTGGGCTTAGGTGATTCTCTTGCCTCAGCGTCCCGTGTAGCTGGGATTACAGGCACCCGCCACAACACCCGGCTATTTTTTTGTTGCAGTTTGGCGGGGGCCTGGTTTGAAACCACCACCCTTGGTATATGGGGCTGGTGCCCTACCCACTGAGCCACAGGCTTCGCCCTATACTTCGGTTTTTCCTAATGTTTTGTTTCTGAACCTTTTTATCACAGTGATAATATAATTGGATTTATTCTCACTGTCTGCTTAAGATGTCTGTGCTATTGGATTGAATAATTTAAAGTCTTCATAATAATCTCTTTCATATGTAATGTAGAAAGTAATGTTAATTTCTCCATGATTTCTCTCATACTTCTTGTTGGTGATGTTGGAGAGGAAAACTTTTCCTTGTACCCTAGTTCTTGGAGGCCTGTAAATTAAACAAATAAAAGACAAATTTTCTGTGTGTGTGTATGTATGTGAGCGAGACAGAAAGAGAAAGTTCACAGAAAAGTGACTCAAAGAGGTGTCAGAGCAGAATTTGAGGTTTAGGTACCATCTTACTAGGGAGAGGGAGAAAGGAAAAGGAAACTTAAGGGGAAACAAATGACTTTTAGGAAAGATGAATGGGCTTTCAGGAGACTAGATGAGAGAGGATACTTCTGTGACAATGTTTAGGTATAGATTCTCCTCTCTTCCCTGACTGAAGCAACTTCCAACAGGGGATTTATGACAGTTGAGTTCTTTTTGGAGGCTCTGCTTTTAGGCAGATAACAGAACTGAAATACTTTCAGCTCAAAATCATTTTTATGCCACAGCGGCCAAGTCAGCCCCTTCAGTGGTGACTTGAATTAATGATAGGACCCCAGGCAGCAAGAGTGGGTAGATGGCAGTGCCAGTGGAGGTTGCCAGGAAGACTGTGTTTTGAAGCAGAGGTGATGAGGTGGCATTGCTGGAAAGCTTCTGAAACAGAAATGATGGGCCCAAGTTTTCATGTCTTTGTGGCCTTGGGCAATTCCCTTCACATGTTAGGTCTCAGGTTCCTGATTTGAATGGCGTGTCTGTAGATCCCTTCCTGCCCTCTTTGCTCTTCATCAGTTCTTCACAGTGAGCATTAGACACACCAGGCTGGAAGCCATGAGGCCTTCGTCACAGGTCATGGGTCTCTGTTGTCACTGGCCAGAGGTGTGTTCTCCTGGGCCACTACCATCCACCATCCAGCTTTATCCAGGCCCAGCTACTCTTGGGGGCGGGCTGGGCTGCACCACCACCTCTGTGGTCACAAGCTCTGTGGCACCATCAGGGATACTTGCTGTGGCCCCCTTGCCTTTCCTTTCCTAGTTTTGATTGTTGTCCCAGTGCCTGTGGCCTGACAGCTTTTTTTGTTTTTATCTTAAATAAGATACAGGCTGGAAGAATCACTGCCAGTGCTTAGCCAGATGAGAGGGTTGCAGAGATAGCCCTATCTCACAGCCCTGTCTCAAGGCAGGTTTACAATGGGGACATCACTCAATGGCACAGCTTTTTGGGAGTGATAATTAAATCCCGTGATAAGGGCTATCTTCCCATTGTGGCATTTCATCCTTCCGAGGAACTGCCATTGCCTAGTGTACAGTGCAGAGTGAAATTGCGGAAGTTCAATAACTTGTCTGCAGTTATACTAGCTCCAGGTCCAGATACCTTCACAGCATAGAAGTGTGCCCAAATCCAAACCACTTCTGTTTTTCTAGTACATTGTGTCGCCTCTGAAAAGAAAAAAAAAAAAAAAAAAAGAAACTTGAAAATTAGAAAGTATTGCCCTATGTAAGATCATAGAATCTTGAGCTGTGGGATCGTCCAGTCTGAACTCTGAGATCCAGAAAGGTTAGTTTTGACCTGCCCAAGCTCACACAGGTCAGCACTCTTCACGCCATAGACTGCTGCCCAGAGGCTGCCGGCAGGAGCCCGGGGATCCTTGAGTGTTTAGTGTTGGGTCCTGGTAGATTTAATCCTCTTCTAGCACCTTCTGTTTTAAAGCCATGTACATTATTGAAAGATCCTTCAGAGCAGCAGAGGATAACATTGCCCCTTCATTTCTTCTCCTGGTAGGCCATTGGTCCCCAAGGCTGTTGTTAAGTGTATTTTAGGGGCACCTACCCTGATTACAAAGTTCATTTTACAAACTCACAGTGGTGCTGATTTTTTAATGTTGGATGCCAAACTTTACTACTTAAATTATGGCATAAAGCAGCCTAGACAGAAAGGTAGATTTGATTGTTTTAATCCTTGTTTTAGTTGTCTTTCTGTTTTATTTATTATTTTTTTTTAGAAACAGAGTCTCACTTTGTCGCCCTCGGTAGAGTGCTGTTGCATCACAGCTCACAGCAACTCCAGCTCTTGGACTTAGGCAGTTCTCTTGCCTCAGCCTCCCTAGTAGCTCCTGCCACAACACCTGGCTGTTTCTTTTGTTGCAGTTGCCACTGCTGTTTTAGCTGGCTGGGACCAGGTTCAACCCCGCCACCCTCCGTATATGGGGCTGGTATCCAACCCACTGAGCCACAGGTGCCGCCTTCACTTTCTGTTTTAAATGAACAAGTCCATCAAGAAAGCCCTGAGGAAGAGCTGGGAAGGGGGATACACACATCTAATTCTTTTTTAATTCCTTCTTGGATATTTGAGCTCATCTAACCTGTTCACCTTTGGAAAGGTTGTCACGGATGAACCCTGGAGGCAAGGCACATCCCAGGAGGAGGAAAGGACGGAGGCACAGAGAATCCCCAGGAGGAGATGGGGTTCTGGGAGACGGCCACGGCCTCGGCCATTCTCAGACTATGGCCAGCTGGCCAGCCGCAGCTTGTCTATACCTGAAGACTCAGTTGCCACAGACCCCCAGGAGGAGGACCAAGTGGACGGGGACCCTCAGGCGAGCATGGCAGCTCAAGGACCTGCAGACCAGAATGCTTCCATGGGCTTCCCCAGAGGAGCGCGGAGAAGACGCCCCATTTCCGTGATAGGTGGGGTCAGCTTCTATGGGAACAACCAGAGAGAGGAAATAGAGAATCTCCTGACCCAAGTAAGATCTGGCGTCCTTCTCTCAAAGCCAGCGCACACCCTCCAGCCTCCTGGCTTTTGTTCTCTTGCAAGCTAAACAGGATGCTGCCTCTCCTCCTCCTCCCCCCCCCCTCCTCAAGGATGACGTCATCCACTCACAGACTCTTCTTCCTGACTTTGTGCAAAACATGCATGATTTCAGACTAACCACCTGACATCTGGGTTCCTTTTACTAATTTTTCTCTCCTGGGATCTCAAATAATGCGAAGCTCATTTGCTATCTATTTCTGACTAACCTGAGATTTTAACAAGGGGAAAGTTTACAGTGCATATTTAGAGAGCTCTCTAAAGGAAGTAATTACTGAAAAAGAAAGCATTGTCTATTGTTAATATGTACAGATAAGAAGAAAATAAAGAAGTGTATTTCTTTTAGGAGATAAGGAAGTAATTTTTTTCTTCTACTAGTTTCTTACTCTTTGCTTGACAGTTGCAACTTTGTAACTGGTTTGGCAATACATTAAACATTTACTATTGGTCCCTTAGTGTATTTTAGTAATTCAAAAAGTATTTATCAGATACCCAGTGAACACTTTGAGGATATATAACCTATAATTAAAGGCCTTTTATTAAAGAAATTTATACTTAACTCGGTGAGGCTGATACCCTGGCTGTAGTCAGATGTTCACATAACAGTATGTGAGTAATATCTATGCCCAATTTCATTTTTAAAACTCCTAGCTGATGTTATAAGTAACCCATAAAATTCTCCTAGACAGGAAATTGTAAACAGTATTAGTAGTGGACAATATGTTTATATTCTCCCTGTAAAGTCCAGCATAATGGCTGGTTTATAGCAAGCAAAAGCCTTGTTTAATTTGATTGAATTGATTTGAATTCTTAGCATAAAAAAAAAAAATTGAGTCACAGAATGCGATGAAATCTTCAAAAATTATAAGATGCTCCACTTGCTAGGAAATAATTCTGAACTAAAGCAAATTATGATCTAGTTTAACTTGAAACACATTATAAGAAAGATCTAAAATGCTTAGAAATTATTTGAACCCACTGGGCTTTTGACTCATAGGGATTGTTATTAATAGAAAACTGGAAGGATGTTACAGTTCTAAAGAGACCTGGGTAAATGCGTGGAAAACCAACTCTTTTAAATAAAGCTCAATTGTCACGTTAAGTTTAGTTAAGCAAGAATTGTCTTCAGGTCTACTAATTCTTAACGAGGCTCCATAGGAGGGTCTACAGGGCAGAGTAGAATCAGGCTGAACACACAGGTGAGGACTGCAGTTTGTTACCCTGACCGGTCTTCGGCCCTGTCCTGTTCCTCCAGAACCTCTGACTCTGCATCTGTGTGACAACTCTACCCCTTCCCAAATTTACTTCTGCTCTTCTCAGATGCCTTGCTTTTACTTAGTGCTACTTACTGGCATGTTGCTGTTAAATGAGATGAAGTATCATGCTGTGAGGCCAGAGAGTTGATAACAATGATTAAAAACTGTAGAATAAAAAATTGCCACTGAGCCTCCGTGCAGCCTGCAGCTTTTGGCAGGGTTTGGAGAAACCACTTCACATCTGTGAGTGGCTTCGAGGTGAGAGCGTGTGCAAGTCGTTTGCAGGAGCTGCCACTTCCTGGCACCTCTTACAGCTTTCTGCTTCTCTTCCGCAGCCAACAGCCAGGCCGCCCATGCCCGCTCACCAGGTGCCGCCCTACAAGGCTGTGTCAGCCCGGTTCCGACCCTTTACCTTTTCCCAGAGCACCCCCATCGGGCTGGACCGTGTGGGACGCTGGCAGCAGATGAGAGCATCCAACAGTGAGTCCCCCTCAATCAAACGTTGCTGTGGGAGCCACCTGTTTGCCCCCAATCAAACATTGCTGCGGGAGTCACCTGTTTGATTGTGTCCAGTTCACCCAAGGTGCCGGTGGGGATTAGCACTTCCTGCCTCCCTCTGGGCCAGGATGCTGCTTGGGACTGAATCCAGGAGGAGGCAGCACTGTCAGCTGTACAGCCTGGGTGCTCTGCATACCATCTAGGTGGTTCCCAGTTTGAGAAGTTTGCTCCTGTTTGGCATCTGCATACCTGAGTTCTTACAAGTGGCAATCCCAGTAAGAACCAGGGCCCAGGCTAGAAATCTTGAGCTGAGAATGTCAGCGGGGTTGGGTGTTCTGAGGACCGCCAGGAAGGACCTGTGGTAGGCCTCTCCCATCACTGGTGGTGTAGTGCCATGTGGCTTAGGGTGCATCACTTGTGCCTGCCTTCATGTTCACTGTGGCGCACTCTCCTGTGAATGTCTGTCTCATGCCCAGACTTCCTCTGTGTGTAGGGACACCAGTCTTATTGGTTTTGGGCACCCCAGACATCATTTAACTTCATCATCTACAGAAACTGTTTCCAAATAAGGGAACACTCAGGGCATTGGGAGTTAAAGCTTCATCATCTTCTGAGGGTACATAATTCAACCCAAAACCATATACTATGTTTGTAACAATGTGTAACATGTACACATATTCAAAGATTTTAATTGAATAGGCAGAAATAAAAATAGTGTTGCCGAGTGCTAGGAGTGGAGGGGCAGCTCCTGTATCTCACCCACACGGGCCAACAGCCTACTTTGCTTTCTCTAACACTGGTTTTTGTTTTTGTTCTAAATTTTTTCCTTTTTAAATTTAACATTCTTTTGTTGAAAAATAGCAAAAACTAACTGACTACTTTAAGCAAAAGGGGGAGATTTATTGGGAGTGTATCAGGTGTTCCCAGAATTGATGAGATGCCTGGGAACAAGGTCGGAAGTAGGAGGGAAGGAGCCACAGGAAGAAATCTAACAGAAGACTGGGAGCAGGGGAGGCCACTGTCCTTTCTCCCTTTCCCAAGAGTCAAAATCTCAGGGTGGAGGATTCAGCTCCTGTGTCTACGAGCTAGTGGTGCTGGATCAGGAAAGAGGATTGGGTGTCTCCAGGGAGGCAGCCACATGGGTTCCCTGTCGACTGAGGCTGAATACAGTGGAATATAGTCGTTCTCCCAGAGGAGCTCCAGGCGTCGTTAGAAACACAAGTAGATCCTGGACAGATCCTGTTTTAGTCTCCTCATTCATTCATCCAGTTAACTAATGAGTGTTCACTATGTACCAGGCGACAACAATTATGAAGCAAAGCCCCTTCAGTCACTTAGAGTCTAGTGAGAGGATCATAGATCAACAAGTTAAATATTTAACAGGGCAGACAATGTTATTAAGGAAAGTAAAGCAGAGTGGAGGGCATTCATTTCCAAAGAGCATCATTCGTTCCGATGTGATGTGCCTGTTCTGTGTCTGATCATTCCCTCCTCCTGGCCCAGGCACATAGCGAGCACCTAGAGGCTGGGACCTCCGAGTCATGGCCATTCCTTCCCCAGTTCCATGACAATGTTTTGGTGCTTATAACCTGAGGTGAATTTAAGTGATATACTCTATCATAATGAGAAGAGTAAGGAAATCTGGGATACTGCAGAGAATAAGCATTGTAAAAACTCGACATTCTAGCATTTGAACAGATCCTGACATAAGTCTGTATACAGGGTTCTCTAAGGCCCCAGTGGTTACTCTGGAGAAGATGACCATGGGTACCATGAGCTGGTGGGAGCCAGAGACGGGGGAGGCCACCACCGGCAGAGGTGACGCTGGGATGGAGAGTGGGAAAGTGCTTAGGGGCAGCAGGTAGAGCCTCTAGGAAGGAGAGGGACAGTGGAAGGAGCATCAACACCCAGAGACAGGCAGGAACGCCATGCATCTGAGCTTGCCTAAGGAGGCCAGCATCCCTAGAGCTCAGGGAACAAAGGATGGAGGAGGGTGCTGCATGCCTGGAGGTAGTATGCAACTAGAAAGGGCACTACAGGTCCCAGGGAGGAGCTGGAGTGGTTCTTTCTACATGTGGTGCAGACCCATTGCCAGCCAGAGGGTAGTGTGCTCTGATTTCTGCTGTAGAGAGGCAGGGTGGTTTTAGGGGTAAAGGCTAAGGAAGGGAGGCAGATTTGAAGGCTGTCCACTGAGGAGTGATGGTAGCAGTGGCCACAGAAGGCATCACTCTTTTCTTTGGGTGTTCAATTTCCCAGCAGTTCCCAATAGAATTACCCTCGGTTCCAGTTCAATGGGGCTAGAGCCATGAACTCTAGAGGAAATGTTTTTCCCTTGGGGGACTAAATTCAGCTTCAGCTGAGCAGAGTTCTGGGTAGGAAGCAAACATTTTGCAAGTTTATTGTTAAGTAACCCTAAGAAACTACTTCTATGTTTACCCTTGGTTTCTGTGCCCCCTCTTTGGCCGTGGGTGAGCCTCATCATATTAGTCACTGGCTCCGAGCCTGCATCCCATCCAGAGCAGCATGGCAAGCTTGGGCGTGTCTCCAAGCTGGCTCCATAACTTTGTTTTTATTAGACTGTTATGGGGTGCGATATGGTGACAGGCACCTTTCACCATAAGAAAGGAATTCTGTGGAATTCTCTGGAGAAGCAATGTTGTGTAAGGTACCATGACAGTACAGCAGCCTTCAGTAGGACCCAGCAGAGGTCTGACAGTTAAGGAAAACAAATCCAAGTCCAGCATAAGTAGCTCTTCCAGTAAGGACAAACTGTCACCCCTCTGTTAGGAAAAGGCCCCACTGTAATCAGCGTTCAGCAAGCAGCTATCTGGTTCCTTGAAGGAACCATATCATTAGCTTTGTTGAGGGGAAGGCCCAGGCTTCCTGTGGTCTAGCCCAGGTTCAGCATCCATTTCTGCCACCATGGCCTTTTTTTCTTTTTATGAACCCACTGAGCAAGCATGGAGGTGACTAGGAAAGAAGATTGACATCTACATAGTGGGACATAATATGCACACCATTATTAAACAGCCTTTTTTGCAGTAAGGATTCACATGAGACAGACATCTTTACATGCTCTGAGTATATTCTCAATCTAATCGCCTTCTACAAGTAACCCCCAACCTATTTTGTTCTTTTCAGATCCCTCTAGACTATTTGCTCCTAACCAAGCTCAGTCTTTCCTGAGGCCATCTGTCTTTCCACTGGGAGGTTTACCTGTTAGCACAGGTACCAGGTTTACCAGCACCAGCTACCAGGTTATGGGTAGAAGGTCACTTTGGGGGAGGCTAGGAAGAAGACTTAAAATAGTAGGATATCCAGCTGAAGGTCACCTTGGCTTCCTCTTCAGCAAGAGGCACTGGACCTGGGATTTAAGGGCCTTGACCCTTGATTTGATACAAATCCTTGGTGGAATTCCTCATCAATTTTGTTCTAGGGACCCTGAGATCAGTTAAGCATAACCAGAGATCTCATGAGTCAAGACTATGGGATAATCGAGCTGACCTTGCTGCCTGGTACAAGAACTATGCCCACTTTTCCAGTGACAGATGTTTTACTTTCACATCTTCAGTACTATGGAAACATCTCTCATCAGCATCTCTGGCCTGGAGAGATCAGTAGTGCATTGATTATAAAAGTCACTGCTGCTTTCATCCTCGGATTTGAGAGATACAGCCCAGGGGGTGGTGGGACTACCTGACAAATCATCTCTAATGGTTCTGCTTTCAGTCCCGTAAAGCCTTCCTTGCCGTATGCTAATTGTTTCAGGTTTACATAATTGACTAAGTGCTGGAGTGGCACTTGGCTCCTTGAGCCCACAAATTGATACCAGAAAACCAGCTGTAAGATGATCATTTTGAGATAAGTGGGGAAATTTTTATATGGTCTACGTATTTTGTGGCATGAAGGAATTATTATTAATCTTGTTAGTTAGGATAAGGATGGTGCCCGTTATTTTTAAATCCTTATTTGTTGTAAATACAGACTGAAATATATGTTCCTTCTGGAAGGATGTTTGGAGAATACTTAGAGACCTAAAAATAGACCTGCCATTCGATCCTATAATTCCTTTACTAGGTTTATACCCAGAAGACCAAAAGTCACAATAGACACCTGTAGCAGAATGTTTATTGCAGCCCAATTCATAATTGCTAAGTCATGGAAGAAGCCCAAGTACCCATCGCTGCACGAATGGACTAGCAAATTGTGGTACATGTATACCATGGAATACTATGCAGCCTTAAAGAAAGATGGCTTTACCTCTTTCATGTTTACATGGATGGAGCTGGAACATATTCTTCTTAGCAAAGTATCTCAGGAATGGAAGAAAAAGTATCCAATGTACTCAGCCCTACTATGAAGCTAAATTATAGCTTTCACATGAAGGCTATAACCTAAGTATAGCACAAGACTATGGGGAAAGAGCCAAGGAAGGGGAAGGGAGGGGGGAGGTTTTGGTGGAGGGAGGGTAATGGGTGGGGCCACATCTATGGTGCATTTTAGAATGGGTACAGGCGATTGCACTAATGTACACAGCTATGATTTAACAATAAAAAAAAAGAAAGAAAGAAAAATGCGCTCAGAACACTTATGTAGCCTACAGTTAAGCAAAATTATCTAATAAAAGCATTTTTTATAGTAAAAAAAAAGATAAAAGAAATTAAAACAGGACAACACCTGTGCCTCAAGGAGTAGTGTGCTGGAGGTGGCAGGTTCAAACCTGGCCCCAGCCAAAAAACTGCCTCAACAACAACAAAAATGAAAGGAAAAGTTTTTCCTAATGTTTGGCCCCAAAATGTGTTTCTGCATTATACATGGAAAAATACAGTTATGATGGACTTGGATTGTAGAAGTTGGGGAGGAACTAGGACCTATAGTACAATAGGAGCAAGCGATTAGCCTTCAAAAATTTCATTGCTCTGGGACTGAAGGGAAGAAAGAGAGAGTGACTGTGGATGCAGAGGTTCCAGGAGTACAGTGCACTGGGGTCACTTTTAAAGTCAAGAGGAAAGATGAAAGGGCTCTTGGTGGACAGTCTCACAGTCCTCAGAGATACCATCTCCAAGGGGCACAATGCATTATGGAAGGGCGTGGGCTTTGGCATCAGTCAGAAACTGGGTTTGACTTACAGGTATGCCAGGACCTAGCTGGGCAACCTGTGCAAATCACTAAACCTTTTACTACAGAGTCCTGCAAAGGATGAAATAAGAAAATTATGTGTGAAATGTAGCACAGGTCCTAGTACATAGCAGACGCTCAGTACCATTCTATTATTTTCTTTGTCTTGCCCCTCAATTATAAGGAAAAAACAGGTGGTAAGTGCTGACATTTGGGGAATAAAAAAGACTTTGTGTCAGAGCTTGTGGGAAATGCAATGAGAAGTACACTAAAGATGTGTAAAAATAATTTAGTGGTAGCAAGGTCAGATAAAGTTGAGGTTATGTGTAAATGGATCTTGCCATGATAACCAGATGTTGGTAGGACATAGATGTAAGTGGTAGAAGGAAGAAGTGAGAATCTCTGGGTCATGTCTAGTCACCAGATTTGCTGAACTGTGATGGTGATCAAGATACTGTGATGTAGCAAATACCCACCAGGAGACCACTGGTGTGCTGGCTGCTCTCCTACTACTTAGAAGAGTTAGTTAGTGGACATCAGGAGAGAACGTGTCCCCAAAGTTGCCATAGATTGGAAAAATGGGAAATTTTACAAAATACTTACAAAATATTCTCTACATGTTGGCAACTTCTTTGTAAAATTTTATAATGACTATTTTATAAATAAAGGTACATTTAGCTACAGTTCCCCATTTTCCCCTAAGTATGGCAACTACTTGAGGGGTGACTTTTGGGACACCCTATATTATTTACCTATTAAACAACATTGTGTAAGAAAATTTTTTACCTATTTAACAACATTGTGCAAGTAAGTTGTTACCATAAGAATGCTATTTGCTTTGCTTGTTTTCCTATTTCAGTATAAGTTTGCCTCATTTTGTTCAATCTCTAATGAATGGTAGATGAGCTTACTGACTGTCCTCATCATGTTATTTGTTTGAACTCTATTTTTAGATTTTCTTCTTCTCCTTTCTCTAGAATGACTAGAAGTTTCTTGCTTTTCCATCTGTGAATCATCTAAGTTGAAATTTTGAAATCTCTAGTGGGGTTTCTTTCCTTTCTCCCAAGCACACATCTGGGCCATGATCCCCTATTATCTTGAAGACAAGAGTTCTTGGAATGGAGCATTAGGTGAACTTTACTTAGCCTGCAAGAAGAAAAATTAGGAAACGTATCACTTTCTAGAAATAGAGTATAATTTCCACTGAAATGGAAATTATCTTGGACTACACATTATTTTAGCTATCATATGTCTTTTTTTTCCACACATTTTGCACAAATGTATGAACACAACTTTAGTCTTAGGCTCTGGGACACAACAATAAAGAAAATACCTAAAAACCCTGATGCAATGGAACTTACAACCTACAGGAGTGATAGCCAAGAGAGTAAATATATAATTTGTGAGATGCCGATACATGCAATGGAGAAAAATAGGAGTAGGGGTGAGGTGTGAGGGGTTGTTACTATTTTGTATTTGGTAGCGAGGGTAGGCCTTACTGATAATGTGAAAATTGAATGGAGACCCAAAGGAAGTCATGGGACAAGCCATGCAGAGACGTGATAGAAAAATTATTTTAAGGTGAGACAGAAGAGCAAGTGCAATGTCCCTAAAGCAGAAGAGTGCTCAGTGTGCTTCTGGATCAACAAGGCAGATTCATCCCTAGGCAGAGCGAGAAAGGGGCGAGTAACAGGAGCTGAGATCAAAGAAGTAGCAAGGGAGTCAGATGACAGCAGGATGAGGACGTGGGCAGGACTCTGCATGAGGCAGGATGCCAGTACAGGGTTGAAGCAGAAAGGTGGCATGTGGTGACTGGCATTGTAAAAGCTCCCTCTGGCTGCTGTGGTAAGACAGAAACAGGATGACTGGTTAGGTGGCTACTGCAGTGATCCAGGCAAGAGGTGGTGGGGCTTGGACCAGACTTCTTGTGACAGAAGGGTGAGAAACAATCAAATTATAGATGCGTCGTCAAGGTCTAGCCTACCAGGCAGCAAGTCAAGCCAGGTCTTTGGTCTGAACAATAGTTGTCCTGTAGGCCAGGTGCGGTTGCTTATGCCTATAGTCCCAGCACTCCAGGAGGCCAAGGCTGGTGTATTGCTTGACCTCAAGAATTTGCGACCAGAATGAGCAAGTGAGACCCTGTCTCTAAAAATAGCCTGACATCGTGGAGGGTGCCTGTTGTTCCAGCTACTAGGGAGGCTGAGGCCACAGGATTGCTTGAGCTCAAGAGTTTGAGGTTGCTGTGAGCCACGATGCTGCAGCACTCTATCCAGGGTGACAAGTGAGACTCTGTCTCAAAAAAAAAAAAAAAAAAAAAAGTACTGAAATGGGAAAGGATGCAGAGGAATCAGTTTGTGGGAGAAGAAAGTCAGGAGTTCACCACAGACATGGTGGGTTTGAGAAGATTGTCAGCAATCTATATAAAAATCAGGGGACATTAGGACAGAAAAATCTGGATTGGGGGATGGAAATAGAAATTTCAGTATTGTAAGCTTCTGTAATACCCATAAAGTCATGGAAATGGGAGGAGGATCGGAAGCAGTGTCATAGGAGCCCAGCCACTGAGAATACATTATTGGTCTTTTTTCAAAAAAACAATTTCTTGAAATAAATATTAAATTTGAGTTGTTAATTTATAAAGTTAAAATGATTCAGTTGAATATCTATCAATGAAGGAAACATTATATTCTGTAAAGAAAGAATTATAGATGACAGGAGCATAAATATATGAGCAGTTCAACAATGCAGACTTTTCCTTGGCTCCTGGGATGAACCTTGAAATTTTACTGCACACAGAGTAAGAAGTATAAAATGGACATAGCAGTAGTGCCCTGATGTGAAGTTTTGGGGAAATTTTTGCTGTATTTGGCTAAAAAAGATACTTCTCATAGGGAATGTTTATAACTTATGTATTTATTTTTGAACACATTGCTCTGATCTTTCTATTTTCAGAATCACTTCAAATCACACCTGCGTACATTGTGTTTTTGCTTTCTTTTCTTAAGGTTTATTATCAAATATTTTCTTAATTAAGAAAGCTTCCTTTTTCCATTACTTTCATAAACTGGTAGGGGCCATGTCTACACTTATAATGATAATGTGTAATGAATACCATGGTCATATTTGACTTTTGGAAGATTCATTGACAAATTATAAAAACAAAACTCTTCCATCTTCATTTTTTTTCCTCTGTAAGTCTTGAAGGTGATCTCTCTTCATCGCTGCCTTGTACGTGTTCACTTCTTTGGAAAATCATTTTAATATCCTAAGAAAAATATTCAAATTTACAAAGTTATAAACATTAACAAAAATTTAGAATTAATAACTACCTAACACATAGCAGTGATTAAACAGCAAATTGTTCCTATTTATTTATTTTTTTATTTCAGAAAATGATTCTCCACTTCGTTTAAATCCCACCCTATCACTTACCAGTTGTATCCTTGGAAAGATATCTAGGACCTTAGAACATTGGTTAACTCATCTGATAATAAAGTTGTCATATCAGATTAAATAACATTTGTAAAAGCAACTACACACACTCTGTCATGTAATTAGAAAGCTGAAAGATTGTTTGCCTCTTTATAAAGAAAAGGCAGTACTCACCTTCTAGGAAAGGGAAGTTCTAATGCCAAATTAACTATATATACAGAGTTGTAGAATTTTAAAACAACAAGTTACTTTTTGGGGGTTGTCTCATTTCCCCATTTTCTTTTATTTTTGTAATATCAGGGATAGAATGGTTTGCTTTTCACCCATTTAAAATATCCAGCTATCTTACATCTTAAATCAGATATTTTTTAATACAAACATAAAGTATTATCACAACATAGAAGGAGTGCCAACCCATGGAAAATGTAGAATTGCATTTATGTAGTATTTAGTTTTTTGTTTTTTACTTTACAAATTTAGGGAAGTGCTTTAAGAACATAAGTTCTTTTTTCTCAGAGCTGATTTCCAAAGGTCTCAATTTGACTGTGGTCATTTTGCTCACGAAGATGGGAGTTAGTTCACAGTCTGAGCTGATGATTGGCACGTCAATTACTGCCAGGAATCACGGTGAATCATTTCCTTGTGGGACCTTGTTCTTTGAAAATACAGATCTCCTAAAGCCAAAGATCAATCTAGGGTAAAGCAAGTGGAAAAGAACAGCTGCTCCCCATTGACTTTTCTGGTCCTACTCATGACAATTGTTAATAACATGTCTTCTTCAGATACAATGTTTATAATAAGTAAAGTTAAACATGGAAAGTTAATACGGAAATTAAGGACTGAGCTGATTTGTGATTATCTTATACTCCCTAACATGGGAAAAATGATAAGCACCGGATAATGTTTAAATTAGCCTTTGCTGAATTTATAGCTAAAATTAGGAGCCACAAATTTCAGTATTAGAGAATGGAGAAAAGCTCCGAGAGAGTCAGAAAATGTTCGACAACAGGCATTTTGGAGACAGCTGTCATCTTTTGTTGTAAAGATACAGAAGAAGGTTGGAGAATATGTTAAAATTAGACCTCCTGAAGGCAAGATGGGATCAAAGTTGCCTTCAAGTAACTTTGTTTCAGGACAGGTATGTTGTTCTAATGTGATTGTGTCCTGAGTCATTTGTTTATAAGATATTGTCCTGTGTCATTCTGAGTTCCATGCTAAAAGATGTCTTGCTATCTCCCATGAATATAAACCTTAATCATAAGGCAACGTACTTGATTTACAGTCTTGCTAAAAGAAATTTATAGTTATTCAGCATGTGATCATCATAAGAAACTAAATGTATTAAGTTATTGGAGAAACCCATTTGTTCATTTACATTTGTAATTACCTTTCTATAGGAAACTGACATTGTTCACCAGCATCCTGGTTACAATATCCTCTTTGATCTTATTAAATTTCACCAAATCACTTTCTCAATAATTTAGGAATGTTACTTGAAAATAACTTCCTTGTATTAGGGCTATGGAAGTAGAAATTAGATAAGTGACTGTAACTGAATGACTATAAAAACCATCACAAAATCTGTAGTGATTTTGCACATTCGTAGCGACCCTGTAGGGCTTCCTGGGACTTCAGTTTGAACTCTTTATCGTTGTGGCACTGTATGAGTGAAAGTCTTCTTTCCAAAGAGAAGACACTGTGCATTCATCAGGAGATAAAATCTAGCTCACTAGTCCCTCCACATATCATTCTGCACGGCTCAGAGGTATTTCTTGTGCACTGCACCTGCTGCAGACTAGCCATAGTGGTAGCACTAATAACCTGACATTTATGCCAGGAACTGAGATAAGCACTTTATACATGTTTAATCATTTAATCCATACAGAAGCCCTGCAGTGTAGGCATAGTAATTACCCTTGTTTTACAGATGGGGACACCAAGTCACCATGAGGTAACTTGCCCAAGGTCACTCACTTCGTAGTCAGGCAAACAATCAGTGTGGCTCCTGAGCCCACTCTCAGAACCACACAGCCAATCCATCTGATAATAGAAACAACGCTAAAATACATCATCATCATTACCCACACTCAGCTTTCACAAATATGTATTTTAGAATGTTGCTGCTTCTAAACACAAACCCTGTAAACATAGAGCTGTTAGCCAGCAATCTTCACTTCCCACTGTTTATAATAGCAAACAACATTTTAACTCGAAAAACCACACTCTAGTTTTTGCTCTACTTATCTTGAGAGATCTTCACATAACATCACTGTGGTTAAAGTTCATTTTAAAAATGTGATGTATTTACTTGTGCATGGATATCTGGAGCAAAAAATGATGATAGCACAGCTGTGATAGTTGCGAGCCATCAAACCCCCTCCCCCCCAATCTCTCTCTCCCGTTCACCCTTCCTCTCTTTCTTCAGTTAGTAAAAACATGAGAACAGAGCTCATTACTGGAAAGGGACCCTTTTTCATTTCAAGTATCAGATTTAGACTTTACAGGTCACAGGCACAACTTTTCTCGACTCACAGCCATAGACATGGGTCCCAACTGTGATAGTTTACTGTCCTTGCGTGAAGTTCTTCAGTGAGGCTACTGGGGAAGATAGAAAGGACCAGGGCAGGGAGAGATAAAGTACACTACTTGGGTATGTCTTAAAGAAGCATTCTGGAAATTACCTAACCAACCAACTAACACTCTGCTACTGGATGTATCAGCTGCTACTGGTACTATAAGACTCGTTAACTGGAAAACAGACACCCTCTGGCTGGGGACTCTTAGCCAGAGGGGTGCCGCCCATCAGGGAAGATTTGTTGCTATGCAGAGGCAGTTTTGGTGGTCAATGAGTCAAGGTGGGTAGGGGCCCCGTGTGTTAGGTGTCCTGCTGCATAGACCTGCATGCACAAAGAGGAACGTGTTGCCCAAATTGCTAGTAGTGACCAGGTGAGGTCACCATGAGAAGATAAAAACCCTTCTGAAATGGGGGAAACACATAACTTAAGAGGAATCCTGTGCATCCCCGCTCTCCCTCAGACTCAGAGCACCTCTTCAGGAAGCTGACTCTTGAAAGCAGTCATCTGTCGGCTACTTTCTTAGGCAAAATATCAAATGGAATCTTCTCTGCAAGTTAATTATATTTAGTCCATCTGAAGATATTTCCAAATTGTCCTAAGTTTGTGGGACTTTTTCTTTCCATTATGGCAGGAAATAATCACAGCATTATTTTATGCTCCTACTTGTTCTTGTTAGTATAAAATAAATCCTATTATACAAAATTCCAAGGGGCTTTGCAAATTATTTTACTGGTTCTAATAAAGGTCTACCCCCTCCAGTAAAGGTCTACATGTGCAGAACATGTAGGCTGAAGTGCACTGCAAAGTGATAGTCTGTGGCACCCACTTTGTACGGGATGACATAGTGACATGATATGACTAGAGACATAAAAACGCTTAGGGAGGAAGAAATTAATATCATATCATGCCCTTGCTCAGAAACCTATCCATTTTCCATCTCTTTTCAAGTAGAATCTACATTTCCTGTGTGACATCTGAGTTCTTTGCAATCCAGGCAGATCTTACCAATTCAAATGGATCACTCTACACCTTTCACAGATGGCTCTTCAAGGGGTCCAGCTTCAGCTCTCCCCATGTAGTGCTGCGTCTACACCTCTGCCCAGCCTTCCCTTTCCCCTAGGAAGCTTCTGGCTTCCAGCCTACCAACAAAATCCATGCACATCCATTCCTCTTCTGTCCTTCCACTTTCCAAAACCCTGGCTATCTTTCCAGACCCAGCTTATTTCTTCTTAAGCAGACCCTGTATTGCTAGCATAAAAATGTCATGTTTTGAATTCCTAGAATTTTGCACTTCATTGATGCTGTCATATCATTTTCTTATAATTCCTGCATGCTAAAGTATCACACAAATAGAAGTAGAATTTGCTGGAGAGCAACAACTGATTTTGGTACTTATTTTCTCTCCCCCATGGACGTTTATGCTATGGTCATAGTAGCAGGTGCTCAGCCTTGAATAGTAGTCCCAATAGCTTTCATTTCTGCAGCACTTCCCATGTGTTAGGTACTATGCCAAGTGCGTCACAGGCATGATCTCACTTAATCCTCTAGACCACCCCTTGAACAGGAATGGCTGTTACCACCATTTAATAGATGAGAAAGCCAGGATTAAGAGAAAGTTAAGGTTGACTAGCTAGTGAGTGGTGGATCAGGGATTTGGAACCATGACTTTCTGGTTTCAGAGCCTGTGTTCTTCAATGCTAAAATTGTATTTCATGATTAGATGGGTTTAGTGTTTTGACAGATGCTAGTTTGTTAGAAATCAATTTCAATTAATGCTAATATAAGTAATAGAATAAATACAAGAAAGAATCAGCAATTTAAAACAAACAAACAAAAAAACCTGAGGCACAAGAAAGATACTTAAGTCTAGATAGTTTCTTTTGCAGGCATAAAAAGAAACCTACAAAAGGTAATTTGTTATCTCTGAGAAATCTGAGACCACCTACATTTTGCTGAAGTGAAAGTACTTTTATCTTAAACACAGTAAACTCTTTGTAGCCCAATCAACAGTGAAAAGGAGCCAAATAGGAAGACTTCAAGCTGTTAAACGGGCATCTGAGAGGGTTGTAGCAACTTGCCACACTCTGAAAGAGGGTTGGTGGCAGTCTCTGCCCTCCTTAGTCCCTGTTACTTAAGGGCCCGGGACTTCCCATGGTGGAGTCACACTTGCTACGGGTGGTTGAGACTTGCTTAGTTACTGAGTGTCTCTGAGTTACAGTTCTTTCTTTCTTCTGCTAGGGTGGTCCAGTCTTTCGGGGTTCTGTCTTTAGTTTCTCCACTGCATGCACTGATTTATGATGGAACTGGCACCCACTTTTTTGTACACACTATCAGTTTCCCTACATAGTATACACCATGATTAGAGTACAATGGCTGTGTCAGCACTTGGCTAGAGCCCACAATCTTGGTTAGCTCTCTGTGGCAATCATTGGTTAAGGTAATTACATGGCTGGAATGATCTAGAGCCCTAATGCTGCTACCCACCCAGCTGTAACTGTCACCTACCCCCAGCCTTCTGTTATAGATCTAAGGTAGCCCCATAGTCCTGAGACCTGCCCTCTGTATGCCTGAGTTTGCTGCCCTTTGGATCTTGCAGGCTGGCCTTTCTGGTCCAATGTGAGCACCAGACCCTATTCTGGCCTGGCTAAGTCTGCCTTCTTTCTTTTCTTTGGTAAAGCCCAGGTTAGAAAGGTCCCATTATGCCTGAAATCTGAGCCCAACTGAGTTAGGGTACCTTTGGATAATACTCACAGGAATTTTATAGTCTGAATAATTTGAAATCAGGTCCTGAATAAAAGGGTGCTTCAAGAGAACAGCAACTTCAATTGGCTCCAGGTTCTTAGCACCCAGATCCTCAAATGTTTTTATGAAGCTCTTTAAAGAAGAAAAAATGAAGTTAATCAACTTTACAGCCTTGCAGATGTCAAAAACATAGTTTTTCTTACTAAAGGAATTCAGTGTAATTTCTACGCAATGACACATTTTGAGGCTGGCTCCAAGAAAATATGCTCAAAATTGAGAGCAACTTTTCTGATGTGCAAGGTGTCTCTGACTAACCTCTGCATAAATGTTCTCCGTCCTCAGGTGGCTGGCAAATCTGTTAGCATCCTGGGCTTCACTTCCTCCTCTGAACACTTTTAGTAGCGTTTCCAGGGAAATCTTTTCACTGTTTGCATTTTCAGGGATTTCTTCTTCCTTTTGCTCCCTGTCCTCCCTTTCCTCTTTTAATTCTCTTTCCTCTCTTGCAACATTTTCATCAAGTTCAGGAAACTCTTCAATTGGACTCATATCAGTAGAGGAGGAGGTCTGTAAAATTGTGTGAAGAGAACATGAGGTCAGCCTGAAATCGTTACAGTAATAGAGACATTTTGAATACATCAATTTGATGATCTTAACTTTCCATACAACAGAATAATAGTGCCCATCACAAACTAGCTGAAAAAAGTTTAGGAAAGAATATGCCAGCTTCTCTGGAAAGCGCAATGTCCAAATCCTAGACTGATTTTGCTTGTGGTGCACAGAGTCTTGTAGTGTGTGTCCTACTATAGGGTGTGTCCTACTCATCTCCGTATCCCCTTGGGCTCACCACACGCCAAGCTCATCACTTTTATCAATAATGAATTAGAGTAACTGGTATAGGACCTCTACACGTGCATCTAGATTTTTAACATGATTTGCTTTTGAAATTAATTGCAGTTGAGAGGTTAAATAGCAAGTTAATTTCTCAAGCTTATAGATTTGAAAAGCTTCAGGAACTTGTCTTCAGATATTGGAGGATATCCCGATTAAACACTCAGAAGGCAAAATAAAAATAAACTGAATATAGAAAATCAGGCTGAGATTCTTACTGCTGCTCTTTGAAAATTGGCTAATAGCTGCGAATTGAGGTGCTCACATTTTGAGTAAATTTCACAGAGTAAATTGCCTCTGAAGACATTTTGTATCCATCAAAAATCTAAGAAATATTCCTATCCTTTGACCCTTTATAAATCTAGGAATTGATCCTAAAGAACCATTCTTGTCCACAAATTTTTCTATATGTGAATATTCATTTAGTGTTATAGCAAAAATTAAAAAAAAAAACTATGATTCCAAAATTAGGGAAATGTGAACATAAATTATAATTCTGGTATGGAATACTATACTGCTGTAAAAATCACAATTAGAAAAATATCTAGAAAAAAGCATTCTATAATAAACATACTCTTCTTGATAATGTGAATGTTATTTTGTTTACATTATTATTATTATTATTGCTTAATATTTCGAAGTAGCAATTGTCTGATTCCTTTTCTGAGTGTATTGATGTTCGTTCCTTCTTTATGAGGTTTTTGTTTCTAGTCCTTATATTAAACATTGTTATTGTTATTAAATTTTAAGCCTTTTTAATTTTGTGAAGGCAAAAAATGGAAACCTAATAAACACATGTATATGTAAAAATTAAAAAATAAAAAATAAAAATAAAAATAAAAATATCTAATAACATGAGAAAATACTGATAGTAGAATAAGTGCAAAACGAAAACAGAAAATAAAGTAATAAAGATAGCAGAATCATTTTTTTCTTATGTATCTAATACTTATTAATGAAAATAAGAAAAACGTACCTTAAAGTGAGTGAACAGTGGTGATCTCTGGTAGAGGAACTAATGTCTTCCTTTTCCCTTTATTTTGCACTTTCTACATTTGCTACAGTAAATTTATGTGTGTGTGTGTTTCTGAAAATGATGTAATCGATATTTGATGATTTGCCATAGGAAAATGGGCATTTTGGAGTATTGGTTAGCCGAGTACCAGGGAACACTTGAGCTCTGATTCTCCTTTATCCCAAGGAACAAACAATGCTAAGTTAGGGGGATGCCAAGGCTGTAAGTACTCAATTTAGTAAAAGTAGTAAGTGCATAGATTACATTTCTCCCAAATAATCACGTAAGGCCCATGTACAAAAGAATTATGACAGGACATAATTAAGCCTCTGGTAGTCACATGTCCTTATGAGGGATTCTGGAGGGACCAGGGGGTGGTGTAATGAAGGCAGGCTGCATTCGCTTTAGCTCTGTGTGGTCACCTTGCTTTACTTGGGTTTTGATAGGCTTTGCTAAATTGGAAGCTTAACCTTTAAAAAAGAATTTAGAGAGGGAGGAAAAGAGAGCAAGAATGCTCTAACAGATAAAGATTTTGGAATTAAGTATAAAACACACACACACACACACACACACACACACACACATACACATACATATATATTTTCTAGTCTACTCTCTACTTTAAACAATTAGAAATTCTACATTGCAGAAATGTGAAACTGGTTTTTGTGTTACCACCTTGGAATCTTAGGGATTATTGCATTATCTACTGATCAATAATTTCTCAGGGTAACAGAACATTTAGTATTGTGAAGTGAACATAGTTGGGATGAAAACATCTTACTGACTGAATGAAGGGAAAATAAATTTCTATTCAGAGTGTAGGATAGCTGCTATATGGACAGAATAGATAGAACCTGACTAGAACTTATTAGATCATGAGGTGATACCAAAATTAAACTAAAAAAGAACATGGCCTCTCTGTAACTATTTCCATAATTAGAGAAGTTATTTTTGAAGGACTGATGTAAGCATAATGGGATAAATAATTTATTTTTGTTTAAGGGTAGCAATTTAAACATTTTGAATGAATGCTAGAGTGAAGGATCCTCGGCATACTAATGGCATACTAAAGTCACAGGATGCTTTTAAAACTTTTGCTATTTTTGCTCTGTAGGGAGTAGGGGCAGAATAAGCTTAGTGGCTCAGTGGAAGGGGAGGGAAGGGACAGTGGCCACAACTGAATCAAAGAAGCTGGTTCAGCATCGTGGGAGGATGGAAGCATGTGTAAAAGAATGTAATTCTCTCCAACAGAGACTCTGAAACACAGCGATTTTAAATGTAAGTACCAGAACAAAACCTGTGATGCCAGTTTGGAGAACAGCCAGTGCTTTTGAATGAGCAATTATTAATGGCCTCTAAGCACCATGTAAGTCACATTTTCATCTAAGCAGGGGACCAGATTGTGGTTCTGTCAAGCACTATGTCCCACTTGGCTAAATCTCAGAGGTAGCCCTCAAGGAGGACTTTGACCAGTGTGTCCCCAAAGCAGCGCCCATGCGTTTTCCTGGCTGTGCATTTCTGCCATTCAGTTGGCTCAGACAGACATACATCACAGAGGCAGAACAGAGGCCAGTTCTTGGGACCAATGTGATCAAAGCATCAAAGAGCAGAATGGAACAGAAATGTGTTTTAGACCTCAGGGCCATAGACACTCCTGCCAAGATGCTTTCACAGGACTTTTAGAATGCAGGTGATCCAAGCTCAGAATTTACTAAATTTCGACATCACAACCACATGCCACCCAGGTGCCAAGAATAAACCATTTTCCCAAATGTCACTTAGGTAAAGATTAACCAGAACTAGTGCATTACTGATGAATGCCTTGGTCTTGGGATTCTTTTAAATTACTCAAGTAGCTATGGCTTTAAACAGAAGCTCTGAGCCACACTGAGCACAATCAGCACAGATTGTGGAAACGGAGTAAGGTAGAATGAAACGCCAGGGAGATTTCCCATTGTTTATGCAAAAGCTAAAGCAAAGATGTGACACATGTCTTAGGGGGGAACATGGATTTGTTGGAGGTGTTATTTCTGTGCAGGCTTAGAGGTTGCCTGGGAAACGGGAATACACTTGGAAAGGGCATAGCAATGGCATAATTGGAGACAGGACAGTGAGGACAAGGGGTGAGAATGAGGGAGGTGAGCCCCTCTTCCATTTTGAAAGCCTCTAGTGTACGTCTGGTATAGAGAAATGAATGCAGCTGGGATGAAGACGTCTTGTGAGTGAAGCGGGCCTGTGTGTGAGATGGCCCTGTGCTCCTTCCCTGGTCTCACCCTCCATCCATCAGAGAGGTCTCTGTTGTGCATCATTCTTGGTTCACTTCTGCAGTGTCCTTGGATTTTAAAAGCACTCTTGAGAGCAGGGCTCAAGGCAAGGCGAGCTGCTTCCGGGGGTGGGGGGTAGCACTAGCATATGGTGAACAGAGAGCTCAGGGACCCACGGGAAGCTGCTGCCTGGCTGCCAGACACTGAGGCAGGGGCCGTTACTATGGCGATTGCTCTCTTTGCCTGGTCTCTCCTGCTCCTGCAGCCTCCGGGAGCCTGCTGCTGCCTGCACCTGCATGAGGTGTCTCCTTTCCTTCCCTCTACGCAGACACTGAACCCCACTCCTGTCACTCTCCCCCTCCCCCTTCTCCCTGCTTCCTGGCCATGTTCATAAACCATAATTGAGCCCTTGCTATATGGCAGCTGAGAGGGGTAACAAGGCGTTCCAAATGCAAGATAGGCATCATTTAGCTGTAGGATTCAACAGCTAATAGACCCCTGCCTGAATGACTAGGTCTCCTCCCTTCCCTCTTTTGCTCGCTATGGCCTGTTCTCAGCACAGCAGCCACGGAGGTCCCCACGCATTTAAGCCAGGTAACTGCACTCTTCCTGTGGCTTCTCCTCTTGTGCAGAGTTAAAGCTCAGGTTACCACAGAGCCCCTCTGAGACGCCCCAGCACTCACTTCCCTCACCGCCTCAGTCAGTGCTCAGGCTCAGTCGCCTGGCTGGCTCTGGTCTGGGGGTGCAGCAGGCACAGCCCCATTTTAGGGCTTTTGCACTGAGCACTATTGTCCTCACTGCAAATGCTCATGCCCCAGAGATCTGCTTTCTCCTTTACCTTCTCCAGGCCTCTGTTTACCTATCTCTTCACAAAGAAACCATCTCTGGCTGCCCTGTTAAACATCGCAGCCGCCACCTGACTCTCGTCCTTTCCCCGGCATCCTTTTTTCCATGGCATTTATCTCCATTTGACGTAGTCTGTGTGTTGCTCGTTTGTTGCCTATCTTCACCTGGCTGGAATGCTTTTTGTCCACTTCTCTGCCCTCAAGTCAAGAGTGGTCCCCAGCACACATGTTTGTGGGAACAGTGCAGGTGTCCTGCCCAGATGGAGAAGCTCTGAATAGACCTGGGGCCCAGCTGAGGGAAGGCTCAGTGTTGTCAGGGGAGCTTCAGGGCTGATCTGGCAGTTGCCGTGGGCCCTCTGAGAAGAGGGAATACCAAGAGGAAAGGCAGGGAGGTGGCAGAGAAGAAGGCATGAACGCCATGTCTGGTTACCCAGCCCCATTTAACCTGTCTTTTATTCCACGTCCTCTCCCTGTTCGCAACATCATTTCTTTTGTTATTTTTTGCATGGATGGGGGAATTAGCCAGAGTCCCTTCAGGAGACAAAACTTGGCTTCTTCTGTACCCTTCACAGATCACAGAACTATGCAAGGAGCATAATTTACAAAGCTGATATCGATCTCCTCAGGGCAATGTTTACTCAGCTCTGGGACAGGCCTGACATAATTTCAGGGATACATAACAAGGCAGATGCCTCCTCCTCTCTCTATGTCCCCTCCTTAGGGTTCCCAGAGGAGGTGACCTTGGGGAAGTCCTGGTTGTATAAAGAATATCATGCAGGGAAGCCCAGGGCACCACAGGGAACAGATAGCAGGGCGTCTGGCATCACTGAAGGTCCAGGAAAGCGTCCTGGTGGACAGACGTTTGATAAGTCCTGATGGCGAGCTAGGATCCAGGCTTAGGTCATATGTCAGAAGTAGGTCAAGGAGTCCCAATCTAGAGGGAGCTACAGAGACATCCCTGGGGAAGTGACAAGTGCAGTTCCCGTGAATGTAGATGGTACCTAACTCCTTACTTATTTGGGAAATTTTTAACTCTCCTGTCAAAGAACAGCGCATTCCTGAATGGAAATAGATGCTGTCTGCTAACCTTCCTGCCACTGTGTAAGTGTTGAATCAGTATCTACAGCCCCCCAGTGTGAAGAGCCCCAAGTTGTTACCTGACTAGGCATCTCTCTGGCCTCTGTCTGACCTTGGTGGAAGAGGAAGGAGCTCCTCCTGTCCATGCGTTCACAGCCAAACTTTAGGATTGTACGCGAGAGAGCCTATCTTATCTCTCCCCCAGATGCTGCCAAGAGAAGCTCTCAGATCTTTCAGATGATTTCTATTTTGTCAAATATGAGAAGGGACTGACATGTGTTGGGGATATCCAAGGGGTCTAGACAGAGCAGCATGCCTCTCCCCTCTGTGCCCTCAAAGGGAGAAGGGAGACAAGCCTTCCATTAGGGAAAAGGCCACAGCTCTACTCCCCACAGGACAGAACCAAAAGCCATGCAAATGCCATGCAGAGGGGACCTCAGAGTAATTAGCCAGCACCCTGCGGAGACTATTTCACCCCCAAAAGCCAGTGAATGCCAACCCTTCAGAAATCTCACAGGGACTATGAGGTGGCATCTTAACTAGATAATAAAATTCTTTGTCCTTGGGTGCAGGTAATACAAATTGTCTGTGGATTTCAGATGGCTGGGCTTTGGCTTGAAATACCATCAAGAGTCACACGTACACAGATGCATCCAAAGCCTAAACTTGTTTATATGAAATTTCCACACAGAATGATGAATAGACTGGGTGACCTCACGTTATCAGGATCAGTACTGCAGGAAAGATAAAGGCTGCCCTTTACAGAGCAAATTTTGATTCTACCAAAAAATCTGGAACAATTGAATTTACCATAAAAGTGTTCAGTGGGAGTGAGTCCTCCAATTCTGATTAATAATCCAATTCAGTAAGGCTTTGTTGGAGACCTAGTGTGTGTAAATCACTGTGTCAGCCACCTAACACAGTGGCTGAGATGAGAAGAAGAGCCCCTCTTTTCAAGAGTTTAGGATCTTTAGGCATCCCCCCCCAGACTCCCCAGTTAGTCCATTTCTGGAATGCAGTTACCTTTTCAGCAATCAGAATATGAGTTTCATCTTGCTGGAAGACGTGCGTCCCGATGGCCACGCTGAGGGCCCTGTAGACCCCTTCCACACTGTCTGGGTGGCAAGCAAAATAAAGCAGCATCTGCGTGTAGTCAAGCTGGGGTGGATCCTTCTCATAGTCAGCAAATAGCCTGAAGAAAAACTGTCACAGAAAAAGAATTTCAACCAGGGATAAAATGGGTATGCTCTGGTAGTCAGTAGGTAGACATGGCAATGAAGAATCCCTCTGGGAGCTTTGGAATAAGGTGATCTTCTGAGGATGGAATTAGTAAAGCTACACAGTGATGAGCGGTATTGATGGAACAGGATGCAGAAAATGTAGGATTTTAAATTCTAAACTAACATAAATTGTGCTAATCAAGGCATTAACATACTCAGGAAATAACATAGTAATGAAAAATAGTGGGGACTGTGCAATAAGTAGAAGAAAGGAGCCACAAGAGCGAGGACCCATGTGTGCCCTTTACATTATCCAGACAAACTGAGCCTTGGCCCTAAATCTGAGTCCCCTGATCTATTCCTCTCTGTGGGGAGTGAAAGGAGGGAAAGGGAGTCCCCCAAGTCCCTGGGATTTTAGCCATTAAAACCTCAACTAATTCCCTGGCTCCGAACTTCCTCCTCTATCTACTGACTATGAGCAACTTCTTCCAGTGTGGATTCACACGAGGAGAGAGAGGGTGCTAACTGCCAACTATCAGTTTGTGTGGCAGTTCCCTCGGCAGCGCCAAGAGTGTGTGCTTGGGAGCCTGATAACCTCAAGGCCCTGCCAAGCCCAGGCCCAGTCCTGGGGTGCAATGGCCACACTGAAGCGCCTACATGGCCTCATTTGGGGAGCCTGCTAGCTGTCCTGACCAGCTCTTCTCAGATGTGTACTGCATGACCTGCAGGATATGCTTTAAATGTAGAGTCTGCTTAAGTAGATGGTTCCAGAGCTGTCTTGGGCTCTGCATGTCTAGTAAGCTCCCAGGTGCTTCTGATGTTGCTGTTTCTGGCCCATACTTTGAGCAACAAATTCCTAAATCCAGAGGGTATTTCTACCTTGTTATTCTTTGTTACCAGCAACCTTTACAACTGTGAGCAAATGAAGATAATAGTTGCGAAAATAATTTCTGATATGTGACAAATCCAATCAAAATTTAAATAAAAATAACTTGGACAGGAAAATGTACAAAATCTGTTATGCTACAAAGCAGAAAAGAATCTCAGGGGTCAGTGGGATCTACAGATTCTTTCATTCAGCCACCCCGGCAGTGAACATTTACTGAGTTGCTGTAAGCCAGGCAGAGCCAGGCTCAGACATTGAAGAATGGTCATGGACAATAAGGTATCCCTTGATTTCTTAAAAGTCATGATCTAGCTGGTGGGTTCCTTCAGGCCACTGCACTTCATCTGCCTTTGAGTTATTTCAGGGACTGCCAGTAAGACGAGAAGGGGGACTGACTACTCAACAGCCCTGACCTTGTCCGTGTATGCTTAGTTTCCATTTCTTCCACATAAAGAGCTGTCTTTTAGTATTATTTCCACTGAGCTACTCTTATAAATGATAAGTAGGTAGAAATCATCATTATTTCCTTTAGTATCATTTCCACTGAGCTGCTCTTATAAATGCTAAGTAGGTGGAAATCATCATTATTTCCATTACTATGTGAACTGAAGAGTAGACATTGAAAGAAGATATGCAGGAATAATGCAAGTTGATAGATTCTTTCTGTAATTAAACAGACTTGATATTAAATAAATAGATTGGACATTCAAAAAGGTTATGCTTCTTGTATTCTGAAGATCACTTAAAATTTTATAGGACACAGAATTTCAAGAAGGCCTCAAAGGTTTTCACCTCCTGGTGCACATACCTTGTGCAATCTACTCCCATTAATCATGGGCAGGACTTGCAAATACGATAGGAAACTCATTCTCATGAGTAGGTTACCTTATATGTCAAAGATAAAGGGATCTTCTAATGTAATCCAGGTCCTTAATCGGTTGATTTTAGAGCCTGGGTGTGGGCCTGACTTAATCAGGTCTGCATCCTGGTAGCGGCCCATGGCCAATCGCTGGGCTTCGGACTGGTACTGGTCCATGGCCTGTTAGGAACTGGGCTGCACATCATTACAACAGGGGCTCTACCTCCTGTTCCACCCCCACACTCCATCTGCCATTGAAAAATTGTCTTCCATGAAACTGGTCCCTTGTGCCAAAAGGTTGAGGACCACAGTGCTAGAGGATTCAAGTGGAGATGTCAAATAGGTAGTTGCGTCTAGGAGTCCTAAGTTCAGAAAAGAGATCTGCAGTGGAAACAGACGTTTGGGATTTAATAGCAAGTAGCTGGCATTTCATACCCAGAGCCTGGCTTTAACAAATATTAACCAGCCTGAGGGAAAGGGAAGATGTATGTGTCCCTTGGATAGAAGCTGTGGAGAAAAGTTTAAGACAATGCCTGTGAGTTTATTTAATAAATATGACAAAATTACATCACTTTTCTCAGGAAAACCCTAAGGATTCTTGAACACCGGGCACTGCAGTTTCGAGGGGTGGAGAAGACAGGCCCAACCTGCTGAGCCTCACTAGTCACCAGTAAGTACACTGTCAGTGTCAACAGACCAGGGGGTCACAACACGGGATGCCTCAGGGATCAGGGATCCTATTGTGAGTAAGGCTTGACATTTTATCTAGTTCTTGGGTCTCTGAGGTCACCCAAGGTCAATATCAATTGCTTGTCTTCAGGAACCTTTCAGGACATGGCTCAGAGGAAGCCTGGCCACAAAGCAGGGAAGCTGAGTGCAGCCCTAAATTGCAGCCCTAGCCCTCTCTTTAAGAGGACACAGAGGCCCTGGGAGAGGAAGAGACCTGTCCAAGTTTCCATAACAGATTATGGTAGAACTGGGAACAAAGCCCAGGGCTCTTGGCCCCAAGAATTCCTTCTTAATAGGGGTATTCCCCCACCTTTGGTCTTTTGTATTCTAATTACCGTAAGAAAAGTGAACACCTTTTGTTTATGTTTCCTCCTCGCTCACCTTTCTTTAACATGCCAGCCATTAACCACAGTTTAGCAATGTCTCATTAGCATGGTTAGCTACTGTTTAACTAACACATGGGGCTTACCGTATACCGTTCACTGTTGTAAGGGAACCACAAATACCAATTCACCCTGCACAACAGCCCCATCAGAGAGGGATACAAGTTCCAAGGCACAGGGAAGTTGTGTCAAGCCACGGAGACCTTGCAGCTTATAAACAGTGGCACATGTGCTTTTATCCCAGTTTAAGAACATTGAGATTTACTTAACCCTGAGTACTGAGTCCCTGAGGCACCAGGAGGAAGAGGAAAAACATCCCATCATGTCACCTTTTCACCTTTTCTGTCCTATGAATGTTTATACACACACACACTCACACACACACACAGATGCACACACACCGTACCAGCCATCTTTTACCTTTTAAAAACAATTTTTGCTAAGGCTCCAGTCCTGCCTCTGCCCCCAACTTAGTTCCTTTTCTTGCTATAATTTCCCAGCAGTGAGTGGGAGCCACATTTGTCCCTTTTACCCAAAGGTTCTTTCCTGTTTTGCTGCCAGGTGAATAGCTGAAAGGCTGTGCCCTAGATTGATGTTTCTAAAAACTTCTGGTTGAAAATGAAAGTACTTTCCACGTGGCTGCTATCCACACTGCCAGTTGCTTCTTCAGGTTCCTGAAGCACATGTTTATATTAATGAAGATTTGTTCACAAAATCACATAGAGACTGTTCAAAAGCTTCACAAGATAATCGATCTCAGTCCTCTGGTCTCACGTTAAAAACAATAAACAAAATGCTGCCCCTGTAGCTGCCAATCTCCTATCTTGGGCTTTTAGATTACTCCCTGACCCCTTTCTCTTACCTTCTCTCCTGCTAGTGCCTAGCAGAGGTGTTCAAAAAAAAAAAAAAAAAAAAAAAAAATGCATCCAATTGAAAGAAAATGCTCAATTTAAGGTTAAAAGTGGAGTCATGTTCAATATTGTACTGCAATTTTGAACTAATGGTTGGCTGGAAATTGAACAATCAATATATTCTACAGAGTTTGCTATGATATCTACATTTATCATTCACTTTTCCTCATATCTTAATGAATGTGGCTGTGTTAGGTCTGGTTTATATTTTAAAAATATATACTAAAGTCAGGGTGTTTTTCAGATTTTAAGGTCCTGCTTTCTATTGTGGCCTCAGGGATAAAGGCTAAAAAAATGCTATTAAATAACAATATTGAAAGCAGGAATCTCTGATGAGCCAAGGAAAATGCTATATTCAAACCCTTGCTTTGTTAGTCAAAATCAAAGACAAATGGTCAAAAAATATGTATTGGTAAAATGACAGAATCATATCCTACGCTGTTAGAATTGGAAGAACATTTAAAAACAAATGTGTTGAGAAAAGCAAATTCCAAGAGACTTTGGGAATTGTCCAAGATCACACAGAGAGGTAATAGTGGGGCTCTGGCAAGATTTCAGCCCCTGTCTCCTCTCCAGGGCTGAAGACGGCTTCACTCAGCTGTCTCCGGAGTGAACATTCAAGTCTGCACTTTAAGGCACAGGAAAAGAAGCAATGAAGGCACAGGCAGGGAAGAAGTCCAAAGCAAATTATGTAAGTAAAAAAAAAACAAAAAAACCCCAGTGCTATAATGCTATTTTTTTTTATAACAATGGTTGTGATTACTTTATTTTCCTTGTTCACTAGTTTCCAAATTTTCTTTTTTTTTTACTTTCTTTTTTTAATTTATTAATTTTTGTTTTTTGTTTGTTTTTTAATTAATTAATTAATTAATTTTTTTTTAATTGTTAAATCATAGCTGTGTACATTTGTGCAATCAAGGGGTACAATGTACTGGTTTCACATACAATCTGAAATATTCTCATCAAACTGTTCAACATAGCCTTCATGGCATTTTCTTAGTTATTGTATGTAGACGCTTGTATTTTGCCTTTAGTAAGTTTCACCTGTACCCATTCTAAGATGCACTCTAGGTGTGGCCCCACCCATTACCTTCCCTCCACCCTAGTCTCCCCCATCCCTTCCCCTTCCTTGGCCCTTTCCTCATGTATTGAGTTTTTCAAAAGTCCAGCAGACATTTTTAATACTTTTGCCACCATGGAGGTTGGAATTTGATCAAAAGTTTCTGAGTGAGTTTACTTTGGTGATAGAGCATTGTTCTTGTCATTGTGGAGGATGGGTCTGAAAATATCCTGGAGAGCTGGCCTAGTTATGGCAAATTTCTTCAATATGTGAATGTCATTAAAGTATTTAATTTCTCCATCATAAATGAAACTGAGTTTAGCTGGATACAGGATCCTGGGTTGAAAGTTATTTTGTTTTAGGAGGTTAAAGTTTGATGACTATCCTCTTCTAGCTTGAAAAGTTTCAGCAGAGAGATCTACAGTCATTCTAATATTCTTTGCCTTGTAGGTTATGGGTTTTTTTTTTTTTTTTAATGTCTGGCTGCTTGTAGAATTTTCTCCTTCATATTAACTTTGGCAAAGTTAATTATAATGTGTCTTGGAGATATTTTATTTTGATTGAGTCATGCTGGGGTTCTCAAACTGTCTGCTATCTGAATTTCAGAATCTCTTGCCATATTTGGGAAGTTCTCCTCAATTATCTCTTGGAGTAGAGCATCTGGGCATTTCAAAGCAACCTCATCACCTTCAGGAATTTCTGTAAGGTGAATATTAGTTTTTTAAAATTATCCCATAGCTCTCAGAGAGAATGATCCATTTTTGCTCTCTACTTCTCTTCCTCTTTGAGCATTTGCGAGGGTTTAAAAGCTTTGTCTTCAGTGTCAGAAATCTTTCTTCTGCCTGCCCCATTCTGTTACTGAGGGATTCTACTGTATTTCTCATATCTTGGAGAGCTGCAAATTCTTTTCTCAATGTGTCAAAATATCTGGTGATTTTGTCTTTGAATTCATTGAATGCTTGAGACAACTGTTGAATTATTCCTAGAATTCTTAATTCCGACTTTACTTCTATTCTGTTAATCTTATTTGCCATCCAAATTCTAAACTTGATTTCTGACATCTCAGCCATTTGTTTATGAGTGGGATATTCTGGTGTATCTGCCTTGTTGTTCCTTGAGAAGTTGATGTACTCTGATTATTCATGTTACCAGAGTTTTTCCATTGGTTCTGCCCCATTGTTATTTTTCACCGTTTGGCTAGATGAGCAGGTAAGGTGAAATTGGATTAAGGGCTCCTGGAGTAGTGATTAACCAGCCATTTGCCCAAGAGCTGGGACTGGTGACTGCAGCTTTTTTCCTACAGCTTTGCAAAGGACCCGTATAGTACTACAGCCTGAGACACTGGGGGACCTGCTTGGTGTGGTGGGGCTAGGTGGTTCTGTCTTGTATTCAGCTGGTCTTTGTCCAATCCTAATGAGTCAGTAACTCTGGGCTGAAATCTCAGCTATGGAGAAATACAAGCAACTAAGACACCCTGCCTGCCACGGGCAACAACTGAAAAAGGAAAATCAAACCTTCCCACAAGAACACAACCAGGGTATCACCTTGGATGGTTTTCAAGTGATTGGCCCAGATCAAGAGTTCCAAATCTATTGTCCCAGTCAGCACCAAGACTCAAGTGGGAGAGTTCAAAAGGTCTCTAGCAACTAGATAGCCAGGGTCTGCTGGCAGCTCGAGTGTGGTTCACTCCAGTGCTCCTTAGAGTCAGAAGGGCTGCCCCACAAATAAGTTGATCCAGGGAGGTTGATGCCTCCTTCTCCACCTTGCACTTATGTCATACCCAGTCCCTGGTAACCCCGCAGGGCTGTGGCCTAGTTCCCTCCAATGAGCAGATGCACTAGGGGTTTGTACCTACTTTAGTCACAGGAAGATCTATGTCTCCTCAGCCAGGCCACAGCACTCTGCCATCAGCTGGCAGGGGGAGCTGAAGCCTGACTACCTCGGGGTGCTTAATAGAAGCTGGGGAGTGTCACTCAGTTCCAGCCCTAACCCAGATTGATGTTGCTGCCATTTATAGTCTCATGGAATTTGCATTTCTGTCCTGGCTGTATTCTACTACAGGCCAGGTGCTGCTTGAGTTCACAGAAACTGCAACTTAGCCCCTTACTGTGCTGCTGCCGCTGTGCCAATTCTCACGGAGCTGGTATCTCTGTGTCTGCTGCACTCTTGTGTTGGGGTGTGCGGTTAGAGCTCACAAAGGGCTCTCAGTTCCTGCCCTTCCCTGAGCTGATGCCGCTGCCACTCTTACTTTTGTCCCAGCTATGCTCCGCTGGGGGCTGGGTATATCTTGTGCTCACAAAAACAGCGATTCTGACTCAGCCTCGCTCTGGGAGTATGCTGCCTCTGCGCATGTGTATTCTAGTCTCCGTCTCCACCACAGCTGCCCTGGGCAGGTATCACCTTCAGGCATCTTCTTTGCTCATGGGGCTTGAGTTTATGTGGCTGCCACAAGAATAGAGGCCCTATTCCCTCTGGTTGCTAAGACATTTCTCCAAAATATCACCATGGGTGTGAGTCCTATTGTTCCTGCTGCCTCCACTACTGCTGCTGCGCTGTGCCTTGGGGCACCATTTCTCCCTCTTCCCATATGGCTCCTGTACACCACAGTCCCTGTTTTACAGCCATGCTGCTGATTCAGCACAGACCTGCAACAGCCCATGCACTGTCCATACTTCTCAATAAAATACCCAAGAGTCTGGACTCTGCAGGCAACAGGCTTCCAGACCTTGGGGTGAGAGTGGAGGGGAGTGCTGGGAGTTCAGAATTGCGGGTAGAGTATATGTTCAGTTTTATGCCTGGCAAGAGAGTGCCATGGCACACTAGTGGGTCCTCTCTGGGGAAGGAGATCCGGTTTTTAGCAGCTCTCTCCCATGGAATAGAAAAAGAGGATATCTGAACTCTACTCGCTTGTTTATAGAAAGTACACTGCAAACTGTTCTCATGGGGAAGGGGACTCCTGTCTGCTTTGCGATAGGTTTTGTACCTATTGTTTGTTGGGGTTGCAGCTCACCTTAGCAGGGATGATGTGTGCTCCTCAATCTTCTCTCTTGGCTCAGCTCCAAAGCATCAGCTTACTTGATAAACTTCTGTCCTTTAACTCTCCTTCTGGATGAGAGCCTCTGTGGAAAGCTAGCTCCAGTGGCCCTTCTTGCCTCTGCCCCCCTCTCCAATATTTTTTCACTATTTTTTTTATTACAGCCATTCTAATAGGTGCATTGTAATATCTCATTGTGATTTTAATGTACATTTTTCTATTGGATAAGATGTTGAATGTATTTTCATGTGCATATTAGCCATCCATACATCCCCACTGGTGAAATGTCTCTTGCTACCTTTTGCCTATCTTTTAATTTAATTCTTTTTTTATCCAACTTTTAAATAGCAGCTTCATTGAGATAAAATTCATATACCACATACCATAAAAGTGACACGTTTAAGTGTGCAATTCAACTGTTTTAGCATATTCAAAGAGTTGTACAACCATCATCACTATCTAATTCCTGGTTATTTTCATCACCCCCAAAGACACTCTATGGGAGGTAGATAGGTTGACTTCTCAGCCTATCAGGGGACCTCAGGTTTCAGGGGACCCACCTCAGTCCCAGGGTATCCAGGGCAAAGTGCAAAGATGCAAAATCCTTGGGGGTTCCCTGGGGGCTCATCAAAGCCACAAAGATGAAAAGAGCCTAGAAGAGCCCAGACAGGCCTATGTGTTTGAAAGTCAACAAGGGGGAAGAGTTAAGCTCTTTGAACTTTTGATATGTAATTAAATTAGAAAACCTAGCTTACTTCTCCTGCAGGGGCAGAACTAGTTTCTCCCTCCCATTTCTAAAGCATGGCAATCTGGTCTGTTAGCAACCCTCTACCGTTTACACAGCCTCTCTCTCTATCCAGTCTTCCTGGGGACTTGGAATTCTTTCAACCCCATCTTTTGGCATTTTTACATTTTTGCATTTGCACCTTTGTTAGAAATCAATGAAAGCCTTCTAAAGAGGTCAGAGAGGGGCCGCATTTTCTTGGTTTTCTCAGCCTGAGTTAATGTAAGCCTTCTCCAGGCATTCTCAGACTTTGCTTTTTTTTGTTTTTGTTTTTCTTGGTTGTTTTTGGGATAGAGTCTCACTTTGTCACCCCTGGTAAAGTGCCTGGCATCATAGCTCACGACAACCTCAAAGTCTTGAGCTCAAGTGATTTTCTTGCTTCAGCTTCTGAAGTAGCTGGGACTACAGGCACTGGCTATTTTCTTTTCTTTCTTTTCTCTCTCTCTCTCTCTCTCTCTCTTTCTTTTTATTAAATCATAGCTGTGTACATTAATGCATTTATGAGATAATGTGCTGGTTTTATATACAATTTGAAATACTTTCATCAAACTGGTTAACATAGCCTTCCCTTCACTTTCTTAATTATTGTGTTAAGACATTTC
>CAUYPK010051644.1:0-15868 GCA_963574355.1 Loris lydekkerianus | reverse complement strand
GTCGGCATAAAAATTGGGTGCTCGGGATTCGATGAAGTCAACGAAGGCCGTTTTTGCTAGGTCCTGATTGGCAAAGGTTCTACCGGTGAGAAAGTTATTGAAGTGCTTGAAAAGATGGTAGTCGGTTGGCGAGAGGTCTGGGGAGTATGGTGGGAGGGGCAGAACTTCGATGCTCAATTCCTTTAATTTTTCGGATGGTGATTTGTGAGATGTGCAGCCGGGCGTTGTCGTGGAGCAGATCGGACCTCTTCTGTTGACCAGTGCTGGCTGCTGCTGACGCAATTTTCGGTGCATTTCATCAATTTCCTCACAATAGGACTCTGCTGTGATGGTTTGGCCTGGTTGCAGAAAGTTATAGTGAATCACACCAGCTGCTGACCACCATACAGTAACCATGATCTTTTTTTGGTGGGATTTCACCTTTGGGAAGTGCCTGGGTGGCTCATCAGTGTCCAACCACTGTCCTGAAACATTTCCTATTGTTGTAGAGAATCCACTTTTCATCACACATGACTATCCGATCCAAAAAAGGATCGTTTTGGTTGCACAAAAGCAATGAAGAACAAACCTCGAAACATGACAATTTCTGCTGATCGTTTAAATTGTGGGGCACCCACTTTCCGAGCTTTTTGACCTTTCCAATACGTTTTAAACCATCAAAAACTGCATGGAAGCTGACACCCAGTTCTTCCGCCCTCCCACACACAGTTTGTGATGGGTTAGTCTCCACCAGGGTCCTCAAATCCTCGTCCTGGATGGATCGACCACTTTGGGGCTCATCTTTGAGGCTAAAATTTCTGGAACGAAATTTTGCAAACCAACGTCGAACAGTGCGTTCATTAACACTATCATTGCCAAATGCCTGGTTAATTTTTCAGGCTGTTTCGGCATCGCTTTGCTTCAATTTGAATGCGTAGAGAAAAATTGGCCAAAATTCGCTTGATGACATCATATAGTAATAGGCTGAAAAGAATAAAAAAAATTAAAAGTAGAAAAAAATGAACAGTATCAATGTAGAGAGTACAAAATTCTCCATTTATCAGTATATACCACGACACAGTAGAATAAATATTTATTGAGATATGGAGCTACAAAAACACGACATTAAAACAGACAAAACTGTTGAAACAACCTAATACTTCCCTCATGCTATTTGCAAGTATCTTCTTAATTTGAAGCTTGAAAACTTTGGGGAAGGAATTTTAAATATCTTTCTCACTTGCATTTTGAATAACCCTTTTTGAAATGTCTTAGAGTTCATTTTTTTTTTTTTTTTTTGGAGACAGACTCACTTTGTGGCCCTCCCTAGAGTACTATGGTGTCATCGCTCACAACAACATCAAACTTTTGAACTCAAGCAATCCTCTTGACTCAGTCTCCCTAGTAGCTGAGACTTAAGGTGCCCACCCCAACACCCTGCTATTTTTTTTTTTTAGAGACAGGGTCTCATTCTTGCTCAAGCTGGTTTTGAACTCCCGAGCTCAAGTGATCCAACTGGCTCAGCCTCCCAGAGTGCTAGGATCGCAGGTGTGAGCCACTGTGCCTGGCCTGCTTTTCTTTTTAGAATCCAGCTGAAGCAAAATAGAAATTTGTATCAATTGACCTTTTTTTTAACTTTTATATACAATAGTTTAACTTGATCTTTCCTCTGTGTTTTTCACTTCATTATTCTTTTATTCTAATAATCAACTCATTTAAAGGAAAATAAGTATCAGTTTCTTCAAGTGTAAAATGTTCAAATTGTCCCCAACTTGGAAAATGTCACACTTTGCATAGCAGTGGATAATGCTGGCTGCCTTCTCAGAGCACAGTTGGGAGAATTAAATGTGTTATTATTTGCAGAGCCCTTGAAAGTGCTCACGGGTAGTGTTCTCTGTTATTGTTACACGGGTAGTGTTCTCTGTTATTATTACACGGGTAGTGTTCTCTGTTATTATTACACGGGTAGTGTTCTCTGTTATTATTACGTGGGTAGTGTTCTCTGTTATTATTACGTGGGTAGTGTTCTCTGTTATTATTACGTGGGTAGTGTTCTCTGTTATTATTACACGGGTAGTGTTCTCTGTTATTACACGGGTAGTGTTCTCTGTTATTATTACACAGGTAGTGTTCTCTGTTATTATTACACGGGTAGTGTTCTCTGTTATTATTACACGGGTAGTGTTCTCTGTTATTATTACACGGGTAGTGTTCTCTGTTATTATTACACGGTAGTGTTCTCTGTTATTATTACCGGGTAGTGTTCTCTGTTATTATTACACGGTAGTGTTCTCTGTTATTATTACACGGTAGTGTTCTCTGTTATTATTACACGGGTAGTGTTCTCTGTTATTATTACATGGGTAGTGTTCTCTGTTATTATTATATGGGTAGTGTTCTCTGTTATTATTATATGGCATTGTTTCTGGTCCGCTCTCTTTCCTTGCCCCCTTTCTCTAAAGATGCGTCTAGAAAGCCAGCCTTTTGTTGTTCTTCACTTGTGCTGTGGAGGATTAATCCATGCAAAGTATTTTATTCCTTTTGGGGAAAATTCTTCTTTTATTAATGTATCCCAAAATAAATTTTTTATTAGCCTTGTTCACATATAATACATTCAGCAAATATTTATGGAGTTCCCATTATTTGTCAGGCTCTGAACTAGGCATTAGGTTTTGATTTTCCACGTCTTGGAGAAACATTTGACACAAACTAACCTTATTGTTAACCACTGAGTTTCAACTCTGAGTCATTGTATATATCACTTCTTCCTAGGAAACAATGATATTTCATATATTATAACATCTACCCCTCCTTTTAGGTGTAATGCAAATTTAATTTCTTTCCAAGACAATGATTCCAGTGATTCCGCAACATTTCTTCATAACAAAATCATTTGGAGAAGCTTGTTAAAAATGAAGGCTGGCCCCTGACTCCACATGACCTGATATGTTATATTCTGTCTGATGATTCTGATGCAGTCAACTAATGTGACTGAGTTGGAGATTCCTAATCTCTCTCTTGAGTCATACATTTTCCATAACATTTGTTTTATATATGATTTTTTTTTATCACAACCATAACATGAACATTAGCAGTTCAAATTTTTGTTCCATCTGATAGTTTAAAAGGTACTTTTACATACAATATTTCCTTTTCTTTCATGTGAAATAAGTAGTCAACTTTTTTAATCTCCATTTTGTAGATGAGGAAACAGATTTAGAGATAAAGTGAGATATGTAATTCATCTGATGTCAAGTAGGATTTTAATATAAACTGATAAGACAGATTATAACATTAAATCCATTGTTAAGAAATTTTTATATTACTATAATATAATAACAAAATTTTTTATATAATTTTTATTTTTATTTATAATTATATAAAATATAGTAATATAAAAATTTCATGCATATAATGTTTCCCCAATTTACATTTAGAGTTCTTTATTTTAATTTGTTTATTTTTTGAGACATACTCTGTCACCAGGCTAGAGTGCCCTGGGTTGCTCACAGCTCAAGCGATCCTCTTGACTCATCCTCCCAAGTAGCTGGAACTATAGGCACCTGCCACAACACCCAGATACTTCTTATATTTTTAGTAGAGATGGGTTCTGACTCTTGCTCAGGCTGGTCTCAAACTCTGGAGCTCAAGCAGTTCACCTGCTTCAGCCTTTCAGAGTGCTGGGATTTCAGGTGTGAACCTCTGCACCGGCCCATTTAGAATTCTTTAAAGCAGAAAGTATATTTTATATTATATTCTGTACCTAGGATGCCCAGAAAAGGTCTTTTATACAAATACACAGTGAGTACTTATTGCCTTAATATATAGTCTACAAAAATAACAATCCCCATGAATTTCTTTGCATATATGAAACATGATCATATCAGTAATATTTGAACTAACCGAGGTACATTTCCTTTCATCATGGATGTTCCCTGTGTGTGTTCTCTGTAGTCTTGAGGCTTTCTTTATAAATCCAATTCCCAACCAAGAAAGTAATGTATCTTTAAAATAATAAACATCTTCTTGTATTTTACTTTGTTTTAGAAATGTCAGTGCAAATAGTATTTAATGGTGTGTACGCCCATATCTCTCTATTTCATATTTGTGTTTAATTTATTCCAGGGATACCTGCCTCTCTCAGCTGGTGCTGGAATGCAAGTGATATGGTGGCATTTGTTTCCCACAGAGGACCCCTGTTCATGTGGACCATCTCAGGGCCAGACAGTGGAGTGACCGTACACAGAGAAGCTCACAGCTTCTTGTCTGACATCTGTATCTTCAGATGGCACACCCAAAAAAGGGGGAAAGTTGTGTTTGGTCATCTTGATGGAAGTCTATCAATTTTTCAGCCAGGTAGGAATTTAATTAGGTTTTTTTTAATGTATTTTTCTTATATATAATCTCTATTTACTTATCATAAGGCCAAAAGTAATACAACTTAAATTTTGATATAATAGTTGTTAAAATGTTATCCAGCATTGTGCTAATTCCAAATCTTCATTTGAAGTAAATTTTATTTAGAGGTGATGTAATACATTCATTGCAGCTGTGCAGATTTTATTTGGAACTGATTAAAATTAGTTCTTTGTTAATTATTTGTACTTTTGAAGTCAACTATTTCTGCCTGTTTACCAGAAAATAACCTGAATGAACAAGGAAATACAGCTGGAAGATACTTTCCCATTTGCTTGTGAAAATGCTGTTGTGATGCCACACTCTTTAGCAAAGGCATAAAAAGGAATGATAGGCCATGAATTTAAAAATTTGAAAAATTAGCTTGTCTTCCTTCTTAAAATTGAAGGAGTAACAAAAAGTACAATTAAAAATCGAAAGCTACTTGACTTGCCCTTCCCTCATAAATAAGTATTGTTAATATTTGTGAAACATCCTTTGAGCCTTCTGGCATCTCTGGATGTATTTGATTCGTGGGTAGACGGATGGGTGAAAGTGCTTTTTCAGGAACAGAACAACTACTTTCACAAATGTATTACATGTAATATTTCTGATATTTATAGAAGAAAAAAGAAAGTTAAGTAGAACAGAAAAAACCTGAAAATGTAAACAAATCTTTCTTCTGGAAATTATATTTCTAAGGTTTAAAAAAAAGAATTATATAAAACATTGATATACTGGGGACATTATATATGAAATATATTTTAAATAAGATTTATTATTTACCTTCTAAAGAAAGGTAAAAAATACACATGGATTTCTTTACCACCTTCCCACCTGGCTCTTTGAACACATCCCTCGTTGCTCCTTCTAGTTTTGCTAATTTTACCTGGTGGGGCTTTCGTCTCTTCATTGATTTGCATGAGGAGAAATGATGAGTGTCTCTTCTTTGGGATTTGACGGTGCAGACACCTAGGCTAGTGCTTCCTCTGTTATATCCTCTGCGCTGGGGGCAGGTTCTGTTTGGTCATTAAGGCTCATAGTTAAGTGACATAATTAACAGTTTTCTTTTTGATGTGGTTATATTATCGATAGAAAAAGTTAAGAATCTTTATGACCACCAGCTATGAGACCACAGAGTAGCAGACAGGGGGATAGTGGCTAATCACTAGCATCATCATCATTATTATTATTCATTTATTTTATTTATTATTTTTTTTTGAGACAGACTCTCACTGTCACTCTAGGTAGAGTGCAGTGGCATCATCATAGCTCCCAGCAACCTCAAACTCCTGGGCTCAAACAATCCTCCTGCCTCAGCCTCCCAAGTAGCTGGGACTATAGGCACCTACCATCATGCCTACCTAGTTTTTCTATTTTTTGTATAGATGGGGTCTTTTCTCTTGCTCAGGCTGGTCTAGAACTCCTGAACTAATCCACCTGCCTTAGTGTCCCAGAGTGCTAGGACTGAAGGACTGAGCTACTGCACTCAACCTATTATCATTACTTTTAGCTGGGTCAGTGTCTTATTTTCTAGCTAGTCCCTTACTCCAGTTCTCGTCTTATACCCATTTTTAATTTGTAAGGGCCGTTTTAGTGCCTGATGTTTAATAAAATAGAACATAATAATAATAACATCTTGTGTAAATAAAATATCATCTATTTTTCTAATAACTGTAAAATTTTATAGGTTCATCTTTCTATATTTTAGATTAAAAATACTAGAAGACCAGATAGAAAAGTGAATGATGAATGTAATTTGTCACTTTGGCTTTAAGTGTGGAGCTTTGAAACTATATTTTGATTATCTTGTTACATGCTGGATTATTTGTAAATCCATGTTTACTAACCGGCATATGGAAATACCTAAAGATTATTTAAGAACAGTGAGTAAAGCACTGAATAATAAGTCATTTTTCTAATTCTCTCAACCTTGTAATGATTGGCTATATCAATATGTATCACTGTTTATTGTATCAAATAGAACTTTGGCAGATGCTTATTTGGAGGAAGAAAAAGAAAAATAAAAGAAAACCAAATAAAAGAAATCTGATATCCATATTCTATGATTATATATGCAAAAATTCTAAATATTTATTTAAAATCAACATTTTACTTAAACAGGAACATATTCTGGTAAGCTTAATCCCAAAGTAGAAGTGACAAGATTTTTTATTACAAATATATATCCATGGAAAACTATTTTTTATGCTTTTATAATCTCATACGTCAAAAAATTGTGTAAATATGGGAATTTAGCAAGAGCTGTGATATCTTTTAATTGCGTTTTTAAAAACATAAACATTTCATTTCAAATTTATGATACTGAGTACTAATTGGCACTTTTTGTTAAGGTTGTAGTGTCTAAATTTTGTCGTTTTACCGCCTTTTTTTGTTTGAGAATGAGAGGACTGGCTTATTGGAGTTTTCATACGGCATATCAGGAGGATTAATTTTTTCTATATTTAAAGTTGTACTGAGATGGGATAAAAATCCTGTCACTTTCACCCACCCCTTCATTGCCTTCCTTTTTGCTTCACCCTTAAATTCTTGCTAAATCAGCAAGACCCAATCAGTAGCGGGAGAGGGGAGGGAGACTGCTTAACAGTAGTTTAGGGAAGTTACTGCGGCTTAACAATAGTTTAGGACTAGGTAAAATAGATAACAAAAAGATTAATAAATGATAAATGGTAGAAAGCATTAGACATTAAGGATAGCGTAAGTGTGTAAGAAATCATCATAAACTGCTTACTGTTTAATGAAATGTTAAAGGAGACAGAAGAAAAAAAGGGAAGCAGAGGTAGTGGTGCTGAGAAGTCTGAGCTGCAGAAACTGGTCCGCACTTCCCCAGTTTGCCCTCCGCGACCCCCACCGTACTGAGACGCCCAACAGACATGGTGGCTAGAAAGATAGTTAGAAGGAATGACTAAAACGAGTGTGACTGGATGTCTGTGATGGTTTTTATTTGTGTACCCTGTAAGCATTTAAACGATACCTGCCTCTGCAATTTTCTAATCATGCAAACTCACCCAAGATTGCATCAACCCACATTATATAAGCTGAACTCTACCAGTGGTCTGGGCTGCTGTCCATGTTGGGGGAACAGCCGGCTGTTCTGTCTTTTCTTTAATAAAGACTTCCTAATTGGCATTATATTAATTGACTTTGGGTCTTGATATCTCACGTCTGTCCTATAACAGTACATATAATTTACAAAGGAGAAGAAGATTCTTTAATGTTCCTTTGCTTTAATTACAGATGTGTTATCTCCCTATTTTTCTGGCTTTTCTATTTGTACTGGTAGTCGAATGTGAATTATGATTAGGATACAAGGTAAAATGAATGAAGAAGCAATAGCAGTAAATACTATCCATTTGCTGTTTATAATATACCATGCTGTTCTGAGTGCTTTAATCAACTAACTCATTCGCTATTTTTAAAAAGCTCTTTGAAGTAAGTTTTGTTATGTTCTTCATCATAAAAATAAAATTAAAAAAACCCCTGAGAGATACAGAAATTATCTTAAAAATTTTTTTCTCCCTTCCATGTCTCTGTTTATTTTTATTTTTAATTATTATTATTATTTTTTTTTTTTGAGGTAGAGTCTTACTCTGTTGCCCCAGGCTAAAGTGCAGTGGCAGTGTAGCTCACAGCAACCTCAATCTCCTGGGCTCAAGTGAGTAACCTCCCACGTAGCCTCCCAAGTAGGGACTGCAGGTGCCTGCCACTATACCTGGCTAAGTTTTCTATTTTTATTGGAGACGGGGGTCTTACTTTCGCTCAAGCTGATGTCAAACTCCGAAGCTGAAGGGATGCACCTGCTTCAGCCTCCCAGAGCCCTGGGGTGACAGGTGTGAGCCACCACACCTGGCCATTGTTAATTATCTTGTCCCAAACCCCAAAGCTAGCAAGTGGCAGAACTAGGGTTGAGTCCAGGCAGTCATCCAGGCACAGTATTTATGCTTTTGACTCACTACGTGAAATTCTTCATTTCCATAAGCGTTTTCCCTGTCCACATAGATGCTGTAACTTAGTGCAATTTGTAATTGTTGACAAGATAGAGTGTGTTATTTATCTGTAACACAGTACAAATTAGCTTTTTGGTTAACAAATCAGAAAAACATTCAAGCCTCTAGCAATTGCCAAGACAGACATTGAGTCTGACTTCCATCCTTAGGACAACTAATTCACATGTCATTTGTATCTTCTGCATAAAAATGCCAGATTTATATACTTAGTACCCTTAGATTTGTATGGGTAAAGGCAAGGGGAAGACTGACATCATCTAGTTGATCTTTTTTGAGAAATTTTTGGAAATATTTTCATTTGTGTTTTAATAGGTAATAAAAACCAGAAACATGTTTTGAGACCTGAATCTCTTGAAGGGACAGATGAAGAAGATCCAGTTACAGCCCTGGAGTGGGACCCACTGTCTACTGATTATCTTCTTGTGGCTAATTTGCATTATGGAATCCGCCTGGTAGATTCTGAATCACTTTATTGTATAACAACGTTTAATCTTCCCAGTGCAGCAGCTTCAGTTCAGTGCTTAGCCTGGGTCCCCAGTGCTCCTGGGATGTTTATAACTGGAGGTAAGCTTACTCCTGCTGCTGTGCACATGTTTGTCTGTGGACTTATGTTTATAATTCTGGTGAGATCTTCCTAGAAGTAGACACATGGGCTCATATGCTAACTCTATGTTTAATCATTTGAGGAACTGCCTTACTCTTCTCCAAAGCAGTTATTAAGGTGGAATTTTTAGAAGAAAGAGGACTTTCTAATTGGTCTTCAGGTATATTTGAGAGTCCCTATTTAGCTGAAAGTGGATGACAGAGCACTTTATAACACTTCAAAAGAGAAAGGATTAGTTAATGTTAAAGGTAGAGAGTTTTCTGTGGCTGCTGCTAAGACGAGTGTGTGTCAGTGGGGTACTTTTATAATGGTGTTTTCTGGGGAAAGCGGTGGAGTAGGAGGTTTCTAACCCTATAAAAGGTTTGGAACAGAGAAAACAATACTAAACATGCCAGAAATCTATAGTATTCTTGGTTGAAGGATGTCAATAATTACTGCTAAAAATCCTGCAAGTTGAAATTTTTGTCATGTAATGTCAAACAGCATATCTCTTGTGCTTTTGTTCCTGATCTGATTAGATTCTCAAGTGGGTGTTCTGCGCATTTGGAATGTTTCAAAAACAACACCTATTGATAATCTTAAATTAAAGAAAACAGGATTTCACTGCTTGCATGTACTCAATTCTCCTCCAAAGAAAAAATGTAAGTAAAAAGCTTTAATTTTTCATCAAACTGCCTTTCAAATAAAATGACTGATACATTAATATAAGCATATCAATTACTATATGCTACCACAAAGCAATTAAAAAGATAGTCTTTAGTAATATATATGTAGAAGTAACCACGAACATTTAGAGCCAAATTACACATAGACTTCTAGGGCCCCCCCCCCCCATTTTTTTAATATAACAAAGTATGGAATAAGAACAATCATAAAAAGGAAAATTTTAAAAGGCAGACATACTCACCAAATTCTAAAAAACATGAATTCTATAACATGAATTATAAATAGATTGGTACATAAATTCTAAAAAACATGAATTATAAATAGATTGGTATATAATGTAACAAATTAAATATTAGAAAAACAGTCATGAATAATACTAATTTTCAACCAAACTATCAGCAAATTTTCATTGAACCAAATGGCTTGCTACCAAGTACCTCTTTGTTGTTAGTAGTTCATTCTGTTTTGAACTTCTGTCATTCTCAGACTCTAAGAAATGAGTATTATCCATAATGGATGCAATAAGAAAGACCTTGTTATATTTTAATCAAAAAAATACAGGAAAATATTGTTCCATATTCCAGTATGTAATTAGTAATAATTTACAGTGGCATCATTATTTTGGATTATGTTTGCATGAGACTATATTCTAAGGAAAAATTTCTTGAAAGAAGGCAGAATATGGAATAAAGAATATATAAAAATTAACCAAACATAAGGACATTTGTAGGAGAAATGGAAGGCTGTGAAAAGCAAGAAAGAAAGGAAGAAAGGAGGGAGGAGGGAGGGAGAGAGAGAGAGAGGGAGGGAGGGAAGGAGGAAACCTGAGGAAAAGAAAAGAAAAATTGAGATGCAAATGTATGTCAGAGAGTGTTGTGATTCTTAATTTGAGAGTCAAATTAAAGTGAATTATAAATAATCTCAAAAATAATTATTTTTATTGGCTTAGAAATTAGTGACAGAGTTGTTTCAAAAGAAAAAAAAAATTACATGTATTTTTTTTTTGTATAGAAACAGAATAAGCTATTCTATGAGCATTTTGAAGGAAGGTTATAATTTAAAAATATTCATGCTGTGCTTAATTTATAGATGGATGACAAAACAAATATTCACAATAGATTGTAATTCCTCACGCACTAATTTTCATCCATTTGCTCCATCTGTACTTGTATGTACCTCTTCAAAATAATATCCAATTTTGTGCTTACATTTCCACATCTTTTGGCAATGCTGAAAAAGTACTCATGTGGCAGAAAATATGATCTTTGCCTTAAAGTTTACTGATACGGATTCTGTATGTTTTACACAGTGAAGGATCTTTATGTGTATAAATTAAACCCTGTGGTTTCATTCCTTTGGGAAGCTGTTGGGTAAATATTTTTGTTTTTTTTTTTCCTTCTCTTTTAGTTTCAATCCAATCTCCAACCAAAAATCATTATACATCCTCAACCAGTGAAGCAGTTCCGCCCCCCACTTTAACACAGAATCAAGCCTTTTCTCTGCCCCCCGGGCATGCAGTGTGCTGTTTCTTGGATGGTGGAGTTGGGCTTTATGATATGGGAGCTAAGAAGTGGGATTTTCTCAGGGACTTGGTATGCCTGTAGTCTTTCTATTAAACACAGCACTTTTTCTGTAAACCCCAAATTCTTTCACCTCTGTATTAATATTATTAAAATTTATTTTTGTTAGTAATATATTAGTTTATTTTACTTGGTTTAAACTTTTTAGAAAAATGTATAGAGTGATAAGAAAACTGTTAATATTGCAATAAATTTTTAACATTATACACTAACATACAGATGTCTACTTAACGGATATTTAATGTATAATGAAAAATTCCGTAGTCATACTATTTTTGGAAAACAAAACGAGAATAGCATATTCTTTTAGGAGAAAGGATAAATCAGTCTGTGGAATCTGTTTTTCTTAGTAGCTATGACTTTTTTATGCTGCATTCCTAGGGACATGTGGAAACTATCTTTGACTGCAAATTCAAACCTGATGATCCCAATCTTTTAGCAACAGCTTCATTTGATGGCACTATAAAAGTCTGGGATATAAACACACTAACAGCAATGTACACTTCTCCGGGTAATGAAGGGGTAATTTATTCCCTTTCATGGGCTCCAGGTAAGAGGTATTTTACTAAAATTGGGGAGACAATTAAATGACTTTTCTAAATTTTATTTTCATTTGAATTATCTTCTTCCTTTTGATGTCATCTTGTTCTAAATCAGTTCTCAACGCGACCCCTTTGGACTTGATTAAAGGTTCACGGGCATTAAGAAGGTTGAGAACTCCTGTAAATGATTGTAGAGGCAAATTAGTGCCAGAATATGGTTGATTTCATTTTTGTGAGATTTTAGGATAGACTAACCTGCAAAGCACTTTGATTCCTGAGCCCCTATGTGTGACATGGTCATATAGAAAGGCTACAGGAAATCAGGAGGCTCCTGACCTGTCTGATTTTAGATGTATTTGTGTAGCTGTTCCTTTAAAGGTAAAATACATTGTAGATGAAATTTTTTATATAAATCAAATTTGTGAAAATAAGAAAAAGAGATGTGTTTTCTAAAAATTATAATAATTTCTTTTATGCATCTGTTTCATAAATGAATGATTATATATCAAGTAACAGTTGAATTGTAACCCTGTGATTCTCTGTAAATTCCACCTTTGTAATATTAAAGAACTTTTAAGCCATAATAGAATATATTCTTGATCTCAGAAAGATGCTATCTTCCTACACAAGAGAGATGTCCTATGAAACATCTGACATTTTCTCCCCAAAATTATTTCCTAGTAACAAATAATTTTATATGCCTAAAAGGATTTCTTGCTTTATAAAGGACATATAATGGTGTACTTATTTGTCCTAATAGTCATGTATTAATTTAATAACCACCTACAACAAGGATATAGTTATTCTTATATTTAAAATTATTTCTTTATACACAGGAATTCTTAACCTTGAATGTATAGGCCTTCGAGGGTTTTATTTATTTATTTATTTATTTTTAACAGAAGTATCATGTCTCTTTAATAGCTTTGTTTTGGGGGTGACTGCCCTCCCCTTGCAGGGAGGTTTTGGAGGGGAGGGCACAATCCTCGTTGGGGTCTCTCAGCAACCATGGCGGGCACCATCCACATGCAGGCGGTAGTTAGGGCCTCCGCAGCGCCTTTCTGGATGCCGCGGGTCCCTGTTGCCCCTCAGTGCCCTGTGGGCCAAGGGCTGCAGAGGCCGACCATTGCCGCTGAGGCTCTGGAAGATCTGGGCGGCCTTCAAGGGTTTTAGATGCCTTCAGAGAGTCTGAGAATCTCTTGGAATTTTATGAATAATTGTTGGTGTGTGTGTATATGTATGTACCTATATCTGTCAAAAAGTATCATAGTAATCAGATTTTTAGAGAGATTCATGTCACAGAAAAGGTTAAGGACCACTGCTTTATGTATCCCTCATCTCCTACAGTTAGAAAAAGTCTAGAAAAAGATTTCGCTTACAGCTTTCAATTTCGAAGTGGTTCTTTTAAGCAGAAAATACCCAAGTCCATGCTCTTTGTTATTGCCATATGCATCTTCTCAGGGGAGGTCCCTTGGCTAATGATACAGGAATTAGACTGGTCAGCACAGAAACATTGAACTATAGCTCCTATTAGTTGAACGCTTTTGCTCCTATACAATGTGTATATCTCTAACCTAAAACTTAAATTAAAATTTTGACTATAAAAACCATTGTTTGAAATCATAGCACAGAAGACCTAATCTTACTTAAAACATTCTTCCACTCTCTACATTGAGAATTTGTATCAAGAAAGTAAAAATGTTTCAAAATGGGAATTTTACCGTTTTCTGCCAGGTGATTACTAATGAATCATGATCTTTAGGTAAGTGGGGATGAAATTTAAAAGTGAGTGAAGGTTGGCAAGCAGGGAAGTAGAGCAGGCCATCAGTGACTGCAAACTCCCTCTGTATTTAAGAGTAGACACCGTGGGGGAAGGAAAAAACGTGCGAATAAATTTGGAAACATGTCCCAAATAATTTAAGAACCCAAAAAGGAGAGAAGAATGGAAATTCTAGAAATGTGGTGAGAACTTTTTATTTTTAGTGCTTATAATCATTTATCACACAGTAATTCCTTCATGTTGACAGCTGCTCCTTTCCTTTAGTAGAGAAACCTCTTCTTTCACTGTCTTGCAAAAAGTACTCATCTAAGCCCTTAATTCTACTGACTCAGAGGAGTTTCATCTTCACAGACATATTTCATTTCTTAAAAACAGAAAGCATTATTTATGTTTTTCATAGAGAAACTGAGTTTTTTCATGTGGTCTTCTTGCAGAAATACTTTCCTAACAGTTAAAATATTACTAATTAGTCAGGAAAATATGAATACTGACTTAGTATATAATAATATTGAGAAATTATTAATAACTTTTGTGGTTGTGATTATAATAGTTTGATTTTGATAATAAAAGGGTCCCTGTCTTTTAGATGTCCACACTGAAGTATTTATTGATGAAATAATGACATCATAAATTGGCTTCAAAGAAATTCATCAGGAGGTATTGACAAAACAAGATTGGTCATATTTTGATAATTTTTGAAGCTGTATGATGGATACATTCATTTTACTATTCTCTATATTTTCATAAATTTGGTAATTTCCATTGCAAAAAAAATGAAAGAACTACTTTGCAAATCTCCATTCTTACATTTTCAAGACTTACATTTTTAACCAGAATTACACTCATGGCACCTATTTAGTATAATATCTAATAAATTGTTTCCTAAAGGTGGTTTAAATCGTATTGCTGGGGCAACTTCTCAAAATGGTGCTTTTATTTGGGATGTTGAAAAGGGCAGAATGGTTCAACGATTTAATGAGGTAAGATGTACTTACTGCTACTGAGTAACACAATGTCTTATGCTATTTTTGTGTTCTGTAAATGTTTTTCTTTGCCAACATAGCATTTAATAATCAAGCGGTATGCATGTTCTCTCAAGCGAAAGAAAACCCAAGAGGACAGTCACGTGCTAAAATGAACTCTGGAAATTGTGGCACACTGTACGATATAAAACTCTGCCTTAATACATTAGAGATTTCAGAGGAGGAGTTTTGAATCATCTTCCACAAAATCTAGGCAAATACTAAATAATGGGAAGAAGGCAAAACTTAGAGCAAGTCCCTAATTGTAGTCCTAGTTCTTTATGCTAGTTCTTGACACAGGAGAATCATTTTATTGCCTATTTCTTCACCTACAAAATGGTGATGTTAGACTATATATTACTTAGATTTCTTTCCATTTCTCAAATTCTGTTATTCTATGAAAAGCTCTAAAGCCTGTTCTCTTCCTTTTTGCTGTGTCACAGATTGTACTTATCCTTCAGCTTAAATTATCATCCCATATTTTCACTGAATTCCATTAATTTTTGAAAAATGCATACATTCTAATTACAGTATGTTAGGTATGAATCAGCAGAAATACGTGGAATTTTTTCTCACTGTCTTGAAATTTAATTTATTTTAAATGATCACTGATGAAGCTTATTAAATACATAATTCCTTTGAAAATCACTTACATATTTGAGGCTTTAAAAGGTTTTGTGCAAAAAAGACTGTTACCCCTTTGAGAATGGACTTTAGTAGCCTGGATCTAGTACAGCAGTAGTAAAACAAATGCAGTGTCAGGGAAACTCTAGCCACCTGCAGGAGGTGACTTTGCTCAACAGAGGATGCTCTGACAAAGGATTTCATTTTCTTTCTTTTCTTTTTTTTTTTATTAAGTCCTTTGTACATAGATCATTAATACATTTATGCCCATTTCAGTGTGTTGATTATTTGTACAAATTGGATTGCTTACATCTTACTAATCAGCATAGCCTTCATCTCATTTACCCAATTATAGCATTAGGACATTTGTGTTCTACACATGATAGAACCAACTTGTACTTGCAATGTGCTTCATAGTTGTTGTGGTCCCCCTACTGTCCCCTACTGTCCCTCCCACCCCCTCTCCATCCCTCTTCCTCCCTTTCCCTCCTTCATCATAGACTAAAGTTGTGTTTCATTTTTCATATGCAAGTGTGAGTTATTATAAATTGGCTTCACAGTAGTACTGACACAGGATCTTGAAGTTGCATCCTTTCCTTTCTATACATACAATAGGGCAGTATTCTTTCAATTCAGTAATCACTAGAA
>CAUYPK010051643.1:0-13993 GCA_963574355.1 Loris lydekkerianus | reverse complement strand
TTTCCACTGTTTTTGTCCTCCTCCTGGGGTCCAGAAGTCCCTTGCTGGCTCCCTGTATCCTCAAAGGGATGATCATAGGCAGATCCCACCAGCTAGAGATGTCTGGAGTCTTGTCTCCCCAGATTCCCCGTGCCCAGTTGCAGGGAAGCTGTTACTCAGCCGCCATCTTTAATCCAAAAAACTGAACTGGGTCTTTCTGACTCCAAACTTCGTGCTCTAATCTGCATCCTTCTATGTCATACTGAACAGAAAAACAAAATTCTTTTTGGATACTTGAGAGTTAGCTATTTTTCCATGATTTATTAAGGTGTCTAGAGCTGGATTCCTTCATTATGTAAGCTCCCTAAGGTGGAGCTGTTTCAGTCTGTTTTGTTCATGTGGTATTCGCAGTGCCTACAACAGTGCCTGGCACCTAGTGAGCTGTCAGTAAGTGAACGAATCAAAGGCAGTAAATAGGGTGATGTGGTTGGGAGCTCCTTACTGGGGAGAGGAATGGAGTGGTCACCCTAACAAGGCAAAGGTAGAAAAGGGAGGGGAGCACCGGCCCCCTCACAGATGCCTGTTGAACATTGAGCACACAACATACCCTTGTTCAATTTCACAGCCCCCTGAGGGAAGATTTCTAGACTTGGCCAAGAGGGGTGAAATAACCTGCCAGGTTACAAATGGCAGAGCCTGCATTTGGCGCAGGTATATCCAACTCCAACGTCCATGCTTGCTTTGGTGCTTCGGGCTGAGCAGACTAAGTGGAGTGGAAATGCCTTAAGAAAGAGGAGAGGTTGAATAGGAGATGCAGATAAGGGCGCATTGCTAGTGTGGATAACAGAGGGAGGTCATTGGCTTCTCAGTGGGCGAGTCAGTGGGCGAGGAATTTACTGGAAAGGGGCACTGAGATCTCCGAAGAAGGTACTGGGAGAAAATGGAAAACATCCTGCAGGTGCTGACCATAGCTAGTGAATAAGAGCTAGGCCCAGGGGGCGGGGACAGTGGCTGTGATGAGGAGAATGACATATCTGGCATTGACATCAAAAGGTAAAGTTAGAGAGCCCCAGTGTTTCACACATCCAGAAACTGCTACATAGAAATGTAGAGATAACTGATGTCCCCATGCAGACAGGAAGGGAGGCAGAAGGGCACAAGGTGAAGAGAAAATACATGGGTAAATTCACACTTCTGAAAACACATGCACACCAACCAATCCCAGCATTCACGTGGAATGTTCCCAGCTGAAGACGCAACAGCTGCTGCTTTGGCCTCCTGTCCCACATGCCCTCCCTCCCCTGGTGGCTTTCACTGTGTCCCCTCCTCAGTTTCCCTCCACTCTCCTAAAGCAAACCTAGGACTCTGCTCCTCACTTAAGTCTTCCTCCTGGCCCATCTGAAAGCAAGCGAAAGCCCGCCCCAATCACTGGCTGACTCATTTTCACTTGGTTAACTTTCAGAACCAGATGACCTTTGCCCTCTGAGATAACTGCTCCCTAATTTAAGGGGGCTTTGATTCCACTTCATTCTTTTTTTGTCATTTTCCTTCTGTTTTTATCTCCATAGCTGCTTATGGCCATTGCAGATAGCATGACTGTATACCTTATCATACCTGATGGAGAACAGTCAACACTTAAATAACAAAGGGGAGAGGCAGGTTCAGAAGTCCCAAGGTGGGTGGGTCAGGAAGGCCCCCCTGGGAGAAGGTCCAGACTGTGAGAAGACCCTGAGAGTGACCTCAGTGTGTTCTTTCTGCCCTTGTTGCCATAGGTTAGCCGAGGAGCCCAAAGAGGAAGCTGGGGTGAGTATAGAGCATGACCTGCCCTTCTCCAGCACTCTCCCTTCTTCATTTCCCCTTCAGTCCTGGGTCCTAGGCCAGACCCATCTGAACAGATGGGGACACAGGATTATCTTCAGAGCCCACTGCACCTTCCCTTCTGCCCCAGCCTTTCCACTGGCTCTGCTTCTGGGCTAGGACCTGTCACTGCATTTATCTGTGGGCCTGGTCCTCAGACATGGCCTAGTGTCCCCTGTGTCCAGGGGTTGGGGGTTGCTGGCAGACCAGACACTGCTGGATGAAACGAGCCCTGGTGATGGTGAGCATGGCCACCCCCCAGGCAGCTCTGCCTCCCATGCTCCTGACCCACAGACACTTTGAGGATCACAGTGACTATAAAGCAGACCCAGTGGCTTCCATTCAGGTGCCCCACCAGGCTGCCCCTTCTTACTTCCTAAATAACAAATGAGTAAAAGTACAGACTTGCCTTTAGGCAAGTGCCCTCTGCCTGGAGAAATTAGTCATTCCCCCTTTTCCAACTTAAAACCTTAACTCTTTCTAGTCCCAGCTCCAAAATACCACAACTACTGGCTATGCTCCCTAAAAGTAAGGGACAAAAGTAACTGAAGATCAGTCAGTTCTCGACATCTCCCTTCAAGTATAAATTCCTTCGGTGCAGTCATGAGACTTCTCTTCATTTCTAAATCTTTTCTTCTTCCTCCCTCCCCACTTCTTATTTTTAAAAATTAGGTATCTTTTGAAGGTTAAAAAACAAGAACAGGGCCACAGTTCCAGAAAAGGAACTTACTGAGACCCTTCTAAGTAGTAGCATCCCAGCACAACATGGGGCCTCCCCCAGCCTGCCCCTCCCCCACCTGACTCAGGAAGGTGTAGAGCTGCGGAGTGGGCAGCACCTGGCAACATGCCTTGCTGGAAATCACAGAGCCCCAGGGGCTTGGAGAGAGGCTTCTCCCTACACTGTGCACATTCGGGCAAGCCCCTTCCCCACAGCAAGCCTAGGGCTGCAGCCAGCCAAGGAAGATCAGAAACTGACTTGCCCTGCAGAAGCCTGCCTGAGCCCCTCTCACCCTGGGGGCAGAGGGAGCTGGGGTGTAGAGGAAGGTGTCAGAGCTGTCTGGCCCACCCCATCTTGGTGCACATGACGCTAAGGCCCCTTCACCAGGAGCTAGTGTCAGTACTGGAGTCAGAGCTGGGTCTTCTGCCTCCTAATTCTGACCTCCCACCCACCCACATCAGGCATTAGGAGAAACGCACCAACAGTGGAGAGTCACATGAAAAGCATAAGAATGCACATGCCTCAGTTTCAGGGACTCTCCAGTTCTGCTCCCTGCAGGCCTGGAGCTAAGTAAGGCTTCCTTCCGGTCTGCTCAGTATTTATAGGCACATCTGGGTCCTCTTTGCCCTTCTTCTGGGCCACAGTTCCTTTCAAGAAACCACCACATTCTAAACCTTGTATCTCGGACCCAGTTCTTTAATTTGTTCTTCTATGAAAACATTTCCTGAGCCAATGGCATAAGAAACTGCAGAGGACCCTAAGTACTACTGGAAGGAAGGATGCCCCTGTACACCCACACCTGCCACTGAGCATCCTAGCAGCCCGTTCCTGCAGATCCCCTCCCTCAGAGCAGATGTTCGAGGCCTTTGCCCTGAGCCCTCAGCAGTGCCCGTGACTAACGGTGAGGCTGTCTTGCACAGGCTCAGAGGACGTCGAGCAAGCTGGCACCAACCTGATGAAGGCAAGGTCTTCCCCCAGAGGCACATTCCTATCCATCTTTCCGCTGCACACCTGGACCAAGCTCACAGGCTGCCAGACGTCACTTCACCCGCGGGGAGAGGGGAGCTAGAGCGGTGGGACGTGGGGGGCGGGGGACTGCGAAGCGCAGCTGGTGGGCCTTCCCCTATAGCCCTGCATGTCCTAGCACCTCCATCACTCCCCTCAGGGCATGGTCTCACTTCTGCATCAGGAGCTTACCAGGAGGTTGAAAAGAGAAAAGAAAAAACGCTGTGCTCGTGTGTGTTTGTGACCTGATGAATCTCCTCCTGGTGTCAGGCCAGCACTCTGGGTGCGCCCTAGTAACATGGGGACACAAGTTTGCGCCTTACCTTTGACCTTTAACAACCAACAGGTTTCTTCCATCGTGCAAAGAAAGCGTCAGGCCTTGCTCAGTTCTATAGACATTCACACCCCGGCCTCAGTGCTAAAAATAGCTTCCCTCTGGTTAGGCTTCCTCCCGCCCCAGGGACGCGCCGCTGATCTGCAGCCCGCGGGGGAGGGGCCGTGTGGCTTCCTCGGCGGGAGGGGCTGCGCCGCGGAGCGGGGACCGGGCCGGGGCCCGCCAGGGGTCGTCGCTCTCGCCGCCTCTACCCCGGGGTTCCGTGGGGTCTGGCACACGTGACCATCGAGTCCAATTTTTATTTTTTTCTCCCCTCTGGGTTCCAGGATGTTATTTTTAGTAGAAGAACTGCTATAAATATTTATAAAGGGCAGTAACTGGGATGAAGCGAGAGGGTCCACAGCTGGCTTTCCAAGAGCCCTAATCCCCCGCGACCCCTGCCCTCTGCCTGAGGCCGCCAGTGTAGAACGGTGCGCCCCATGCCGGGGGCGGGGCAGGGCGATAGTCCGCGGTAACCCGGGAAAGAAGCGGTGGGATGAAACAAAAGGGTTCCTCTCCACCTGCCTCCTCCCCTGTGACTCCCATTCCTACAGGAGGTCAAGGCAGGTGGTGTGGATGCAACTGCCCTGTCTGTCGGGCGAGGCCCTCTGTGGCCTAAGTGCGCGGTATGAGGGCAGGCGCAGGTGCAGCCTGGATCACTCCAGCTGGGAGAGAGTGAAAAGGAAAACGGGAGACTAGCGGCTGGCTCTAGTGTGAACATCTACCCCAAGCCTCAGGAGGAAGCTCTCCCTACTGGAGCCAGCCCAGCCCGCATGGTGACCCGCAGGTGGGCTGAGGCCCTGAGGACTCATCCCGGCTCAGGCAGAGGAAAGGGCCCACACACACTCTGGGAACAGGGATCCCTGCTTACCTGGGAGGGCCAGAGATGGTAAGGGTGAGCGTGGCAATATGGAAAGTCCTGGAGACAGTGCCAACTGATGGTGAGATCAGGTGTGAGAGTACATCAGGTCTTAGAGGTGACTCTGGTGGCCCTATGTGTCCCTCACTATCCTGCTTTCCCACACTTTGTACACTGTCCCCCTGAGGATGAGTTAGAATCCCACCTGCTCTTTCCTCACATGAGCTGTTTCCCTCTTCTGGGACAGAAAGAGCCAAAGGAGCAGATTACAAGCAACAGTGGCCTCCAAGCAGCTGGATACCAAAGGCAGGTGGGCAGTGTCTCCTGGGCAGTGTCTCCTGGGCCTGGTCTTTACCCAGGAGGAACAAAGACTTCTTCACCCACAGGGAGAGGTGCAGAGCCCGGCCTCACTGTTTACCAGCACCTGGAGCGTAGCAGGAAGGGGGTGAGAGGGCCACAAGGGTGGCTCTGATACCTGCATTCAAGTACATGGTGTGTTCTGTCGTTATGTAAATTCAGGATGACAGTTGATTTTTTTTTTCTTTTTTTGAGACAGAGTCTCACTATGTCACCCTCAGTAGAGTGCTGTAGCGTCACAGTTCACAGCAACCTCAGACCCTTCAGCTTAAGCGATTCTCTTGCCTCAGCCTCCCAAGTAGCTGGGACTACAGGCACCCAGCACACCTGGCTATTTTTTTGTTGTAGTTGTCATTATTGTTTTTAGCAGGCCCGGGCCAGTTGCAAACCTGCCAGCCTCGGTGTATGTGGCTGGCGCCCTAACACTCTGCTACTGGTGCTGAGCCTGACAGTTGATTTCTTTTAGAGCTAGACTATCCACTATCCACTATTATTTCAGGCATCTGAGTTGCCTCTTTGAATCCTGATGTTTGTCTCTTTCCTCAACCTTGACCTAAAACACAGGTGGTCATCTGATACTGTGCGCTTCCTTCTTAATTGCTCTGTGGCCATTCAGGAGCCCACTTTAACCTAAGTACTTGATTTTTTTGAGAGACATATCCTAACAGTGTTGGATGCAGCACCACAGCAGGGTTGGTGCTGTGTGTAGCACTAAAGACCTCTAAGGACATCCTGGGTCTTGAGGAAGCAACAGTTCCACCAAGTTCTGGTCCATAAATCCCAGCCATGCTGAGCTTCCATTTACTGTCACAGCCACTCTTCTGCCTGTTGTGTTTTCTGCGCTGGCAGACTCTTCTGCATTGCTTACTGCCTGCTCCTGTAGTCCATGACAGCTTCAAAAAGGTACAGTTGCTATGGCAATGCCTAGAGCCATTAGAATTCCTCCTGCACCTTCTGGAAGAAAAAAGCTCATGAAGAGGCATTCAGCGGATTCCCAGTTCAGAGCCAGGGTCAGGTGATGGGCTATCTGCTGGCAATGTGGAAGGTAGGATACTCTGTCTTCCTTGGGAAGACACGCTTGATAGAGGCAAGCTACAGGAACCTGGGCAAGTTCTCTGCAAGGTGTCCTCCTTGGGTCTCTTAGGTGATACTGTACCAGTGATTCTCAAACTTAAGCGTGCATCTGAATCCCTTGAGGGCCTTTTTAAAATATGGACAGCATGGTCATACCTCCATAGTTTCTGATTCAGTAGGTCTTGGGTGGAGCCAGGGAATTTGTAGTTCTAACAAGCTCCCAGATGATGCTGGTCCAAAGACTACCCTGTGAGAACCATTGTACTATAAACCTTCTATGAAGGAAAAAATTAGATCATGCAGGAAGCCATCACCACTCAGATGGAGAAAGGCCAGTCAGTCATCTGGTAGGAAAAGAAAGAGGGCACTAAAGTCCCATTTCATGTTCAGGGACTATGAGCCCTAGACTGAATTCTTTTAGTCCCCAACAGTTAACAAAGACCTTCCTTTTCGTGAAGGTTGCAGCAGCACAAAGCAAGACCCTTAAGTTGCAGAAGCCCAACATCATGGCTGCCCAGTGGCTGAGTGAGGCATTTCTGAGTCTAGAGTTTCAATGGTTGGGGATGCTGAAGATGCCTGGCACAGCAGGGATGATGGAGAGAGGGCTGCAGGCACTTTAACTCCTACAGCTGGAGCTTGTCACCAAGACACTTTCCCTGGCATGCAAGTATCATTTTCCACACTAAATAGTATTCAGGCCCCAAAAGGGCTGCTTCAGCCTACCTGAAGCTCCATCTCCCATGGGTATTCTTCTTCTAAGAGAGAAGTCAGTTACTAGCTAAGATGGATGTTACAGGCCTACGTCCCAGGGATTCGGATGCCTTCTCTAGACACTTAACCTAGCCTGGGAAACATGGCACTCCAGCTTGGTGTGTCTCCTGCCTCATGCACAGGTATGTCTGCCTCCTCCTCTAAGGGAGAAAGCTTGGGTAGGACCATAGTGTAAAAGAAATGGGCATCAAATCAGCTTACCAGTTCCAGTATTAGTTTGCCAGTTCTGTGAAGGTTTGACTGGGTTGTGAGTTCTTTCATTTTGAAAATTTTCCATCTCTAAAGGCGGTCGTGAGGAAAACTAGAACTTGCTGGGAGGTAGGGAGAGTGATAAAGACATAAACACCACATAGCCATCTGTGTGTTTCTGAAGTAAATGTACCTTATCACTGCTAAAGGCAGAGATTGAGAAGGGACATGGTGGCTAGAGGTGAGACTGTCATTCATTCAAGAGGATCCTTAATGAGTGCCGGCTCTGTACTGGGCACCACACAAGTCTCAGGTCTCACTGACTCCAGGCCCTGAAAGGTCACAGTTGGAACCTGGTCTGGATTTATACTACAGGGTGAGGGGTGGGCTTGGAGGAGCTGGACTGGTCTCTGACCTCATCAGACTCAGGACAGTGCGTGTGAAGTAAGGCCCCTTGAGGGAGGAATCTATTCTAAATACTTAGAAACGTTGGTCCTTGGGTTCATGAGAGAGAGGGAGACTGGGTAGAGTGGGGCCTGAGAAACCAGGGCTGTGTCCCTGTGAACTTGAGAGTTGTGGCTAACATAGAGACTTTACAGCCCCCAAGACCCAGCTCACTGCTCACTAATACGGAGTCAGTGTCCCTCATTCAATGATGATCTGAGTCAGTCCCAGCTCTACTGAGTCCTCAACCAAGAAAACCTGTGTGAAGGTCAAGCTACAGCATTGCCACGCCCCTAGTTCATGGACCTGAAGCCTGTACAAGTGGCAGGGCAGAGGATGCTGCCTGTTTTGGTGAGGGCACAGTGAGTCTGAGGGTGCCTGTATGCACGTGTGTGCACACAGACACACACCCCACAAGGTCCTCTGGCTTAGGCATTTAGGCTGCGGCCGCTACAGTCTTCCTCGTGGGGAACAGGGCAAAGCTTTAGGCTCAGCACAAGACTCTGGGGGGTGAGGTGGAACCTCCTCCACTGGCCCTTTGACTTGGGCCTCAGCTTGTGAGCTATGGTGCTTCTCTCACCATAGCCTGTTCCTAAGACCTTGGTCGCTGAGCCTTTTTCCCTCCTCCTAGAAAAGTTGTCTTTCACTGCAGGCATCCATCCCTAAGTGGGTCTGGTCCTGGGCTTGCCACCTCACAAGTCCTCCCCAGGGCACCCCAAGTGCTTTCCTTCAGAGCAGGCCCCAAGGCTTCTCCACTAAGTTTAGTAGCCATGGCGTGGGATGAGGAGCCTGTCCTCCCTGCTTCCATCCAAGAATTACCTCTGTGGGGCTCCCCTGATGGGTTGGTCTTTTGAAAGCAGGAAATACCTCTGAGCTTGCTGAGAAGCAAGCAGTGGGAGGAGGCCAGGTGGCAGACTAGGAGCTCTGGGCCAAGGGGCAGGAGCCAGGCACTGATGTTGGCACCAAAGGGGACCTGTGGGAGCTGCTGCAGAGACGGCCCTCGCCATCTTCTGGACCAGCTCCTGGGGTGAGTCAGGCTGGGACAGTGGGGCAAGGATTAATAAGGTGTCCAGGCTTGGGTGGGCCCCAGTACCCTCCTTTGTGGGTTCCTCTTTTATCTCTTGACTGCTGGCTGGTGTTTGTCCTACTTTCCTCATTGCCTAGGCAACCTAGGTTCACCCTTTGCCACTGGCCTACCCTGGGAGCCCAGAGCCCAGCTCTTCCCACTCTGTCTGAGGAGCACAAAGAATCAAGTACAGAGAACAGCAGGGTGAAGTGAGGGGCGTGGAGGCTGGGGATCCAGGGAGAGAGGAAAAGAGAGTGAGGGTGAACGGGATGTGGAGAGAGGCAGAGCCGGAGGCAAGAAGAGTGAGCCATGCAATTGGGGACAGACAGTGGCTTGACTGTAGGTGTGAGACCAGGAAAGACAGAGAAGATACAAGGAAGGGCTGAGGAGGGGGAGAGTGGGAAAGAGGCAGAGTTGGGGTAGATTCTCTCTAGTCCTGCGCCTTAGACCTGTGGTAATTAATTCCTTTGTCCTGTTGTTGCCACAGCTCATTAGCTCTGGATTGTACCCTAATTAGATCCCCACTTGCTTTCCGCTGGGATATACCAATTAGTTAGGGCTAGGAACAGGGCTCCCTCAGCCTAGCCCCTGCCCCAGGCGCAAGCTTTGGCCCCCCTGGCTACCTTGTTCACTCCTGAAGCCTCTTATCTCCCAGCCCACCTGCTCACCACACCCCACCCTCACCCCAGCCCAGTTTATAGTGTACAGCTGCAGCCAAAGGGAGGCCACAAGAATTTCCTGGGCTTGTCTGGCTCAAGGAGTCCAGCTTATCTGCCGCCTCCAGCCATCACTGGAGAACCAAGAGTTGAGAGGAATTAGATTGGGGTCATCAGGGGGCCTTTGCAGCTAAACTCTGCAAACTTGGGGTTTAAAGCTGGGGTGGAGCTGCGAGAGGCCCTTGTTCAACTGTTTACTGAGGCCCCTACCCTGACCTGCCCCCAGCCCCCTTGCCTAGGCCTAACCAGCCTTTTCCTGCCCCCATTTTATGATAGAGATTGGGTCTTTATTCCCCTGCAGATTCTATTCAGGGGGACAAGGTCACACTCTGGTTGGATTGTACACACTCCCTGCTGAAGTCACCTCACAAGGCACACCCAAGACAGGAACTCATTTCCAGCAGGGACCTGGAGGAACTTGGAAGCTCAGAAACCACAGTTCTCAGCACCTGAGAACACTGTACAAGCACTGTGGGGAGGTACAAATGAAGAAAATGAAATTGTCCCTACGGAAGCCAGAGAACAGAGCTGATTAAATATGCCTAGGAAGGAATACAAGAAGGAAAAGATTAGAACAGAAAAAAACAGCAAGATAATTCTATAGGACATGTGTATATGTGTGTATGGGGGTAGCTGAAGTCACTGGCTACCAGAAACAGGTGTGTTTCTTCAAGAGGGCTTTGCTCTAAAGAGAAGGAAATGAGCATGTATTAAGTACCTACAGTATGCCAGGTGTGCTTACATATGTGATCTTATTTGGTGTCATCTGCTTGACAAAACTGTGATGTAGGAGTTATCAATTCCCAGAAGAACCACACCGAGAGGCCAAGTACCTGACTCACACAGTTAGGGAGTGACAAGCCCCATCTGTCTGCTTGACTCTGCTGTTCTTCCACTTTCCACAGTGTCAACTTGCTAATGTGATAGAATTTTAATAAAATTTTATGGAAGAGGAAGACTATCTCAGGTTTTGGGGAGGAGAGCGAGATGGCTCGATGTGGAGTGTTGAGTCAGTTGGCTTAATGGGAACCTGGCCAGCCTCCCTCGAAAACCACAGGGGAGAAAAAACCACCCAGATTTGCTAATACATATATTTTAATGTTAAAACGTCTTGGGGATCCTTGTCCTCCACCCTGGCCTTGCAGGGTAGGATTGGAAGGTCTCTGGGGCTCTTTGCCCTCTGAGAAATTGCCCATCCCACCTGTCACATCCAGTCCTGACCTGGGCCTCACACTAATGAGACTTACCCAACTCCACCAACACCCCAGGTTGGAACCTCCACTCCAACCCCACACACTGGGGGGGGGGGGGGGATCAAAAGAAAGTTTCTCATTACTTCCACAGAGAGGCTGTGACATTCCCACTGCCACTTGAGGGTTAGGATAAGTCAGAGAGTCATGTGAAGGATTCATCCTGACAGTTCAGGAAGCTAAAGCTGAGGCGATTAAATGGCCCAGAGCCAGATGGGGGGAGTTGTGGAGCTCCTGTCGGAGTGGGCCTGCTCCTTCCAGCCTTCCTCTGCCAATATGCATCAAGGGCCCTGGTCCTGCCACTTGGGATCATCCTGAACCTTAGGACAGGGTGTGTAAGGACATTTTTCCCTTCAAAAATGCCACATCACTCACTATATCCTGGCCTTGGGCTAAATGAGCATTCACCTCACCCTCCCTGCCAAAGTCACCTCACTAGGCATCCTCACAGTGCCTCTGTCCAGGTCTCAGGCTTTTCCCTACCACCTGCGGCATGGTACTCACTCTCCCAGAGCAGGTCACCCAGTGACTGATCTGAGCTAATCTGGCCAGATTCTGCTTAAGCCCCTTACAATGTTAAGAGGGGCACATAGATGTATATTGCATTGAAATGAAATAGAGTTCTCAGTTTGCTGTTCACACTAGGGGGGGCCGCAGATCAACTGAGGGAGAATGTTGCCTCGGCCCAAGGCAAGAGGCAGCAGGAGGTGCTTGTAAAAAGGCAAGGGTACAAAGTGATGCTTGTTAATCACCAAACCCAGGGTACAGAAGAAAAGTGCTGAGGGAAAAGGAGTCCAACCATAAGTAAACAAAATGGTAGCAAAATATGAAATACCAGGAACCATACTGTCTCAGTACATGAACGCACCCCTTCACTTGCTCGAGCATGGCCTAAGACTGCATTTAGATAGAGTTGCAGTCAGTTCTTTTACTGTTCCCTACCCTTATAAGATCTTAAATGTGCCTGGTAAGCTCCTTTAGCATCTTCGTATTTTGAAAACCATATTAAAGGAACTATTTTTGAGGCGAAACCTTCCTCTTCGGATAAAACCTCGCTTCGCTGGCTCTGGCTTTTGAAGCCAGGCTCCCCCTCTCCTGGCCCGCACGCCTCCTCTGAGGTCCCTTTCAGTCTGGAGGCCTGTGGTGATGTCAGTGCGCCTCAGCTGTTTTCAATTAAACCCTCAAGCTGAAACTGAATAAATGGCTTCAGCAAGTTGATTTTCCAAAGGGTCAATCTTATTTTGAACCAATGTGTCAAAACAAAATCAACTCAACCTAAAACACTTACAAAGCAAATAAATACATCTCTTCATAGATTTACCTTAAAAATTACAAGGGCAAAGCAAGATCAGAGGGCCTTCCAGGACCCAGCCCACAGCTTCCCTGGGATGAGAAGGACGTGGCTTCTATTTCAGAGCAGGAGGCAGCACACACCAGTGTCCCGCCTCTGGGTAGTCAAGACTGGGCTGGTGCCTGTGGTGACGTGTGTCCCCTCCCCACCTCAGGCCCAGAACTGGGGCAGAGTGATGAGGAAGCATCACTTTACCTGGTCCAGACCCACTGCACACTTGGGGCTAGCGGTGTCTGGCCCTAAAGGAAGTGGGCCACAGAGGCAGGGTAGGGTGATACCCACTTCCAACCCCTCACCTGGCTGAAACCTTCCAAGACTGGGTCACTGGTGACCCCATGCCCTCACTGGCTCCAACTTAGCTCTCAGGGAAGGGGCACTCCCAGGGGTACAGCACCTGAACGGCTAAAGAAATAGATATTCCACTTGCTGTTTGGGGTCTAAATTGGAGGGTAGAACAGAGTGTGACCCAAAGTCTTATTTTGTTTGGCCTGGGAGGTGTTTTTAAAACAATTTAATGGGTTGCAAATGGTGAAATACCAGAAGATTTCACAGGAAGGCCCAAACTTAAAGCTTTTCTGGAAGAGTTAGACCATCTGGCTCTACTGTCATTCCCCATGGCAACAAGTCTGCTGAAGACCCTCAGACACCACCACCCCCACTGGCCTGTGTCTGGGCAGCTGCTCAGGGCAGCTGTGCCCATGAAACTGGCACTTTCCCTGCTCCTGGGGGGCAGGGAGCATTGTTGCATCCTCTGGAGCCCCAGCCAGAGAAAGCCCTCCCTGGCCATTCCCAGGCAGCGGCCTGCAGGCAGCCTCTGTCTGACTCCAAGGAGAACTAAGAGCTAAGATAACTGAATTTCTGGGGAGCAAAGATGTATGGGACAACATGCACACCAGGACCATTCCACCCTCTTTACTGTATGGCTTCTGTGCAGAGCCAAAGTTCTGGGACAGAAGAGCCAGAGCAGACCCTCACTGCTGAGTCAGAGACAGTCCCCCTTGGCCCCAGCCATCTGTCCCCAGAGCCTGCTGCCACTGCACCTCCTACTGCCATCACGCAAGACCAGGGGAACTCCAGTGGCAAAAGCCCCACACTCCCAATCTATATCTGGATTGCGTTATTTTTCTCATCAGTGGTCAATGTAAAATTTGCATAGGTTGTAGCCAAGTGATGGTGTTCCCAGTAGTCACAACACTGGGCTACCCCACAGTGATGGTGGGCCCTCTGATGACTGTCCAGAATGGCCTGGAGCTATATACAGGAAAGAAGAGGAAGTTCTAGAGAAACAAGCAACTGAGACAGGAGAGAAGACCCTTCAGTGTGTCACAGTCAGGAAGTTAGCATCCACCAGGCCCAGTCTCTGTTTACGCTTCTTATCTCTCATCCATTCAATGCTTTGTACCTCAGAGATTTTTAACTCCCACTTCTCTTGTCTTCCTAAGCCAACTGTAAACGCCCTGAGGGTGAGGATGGTGACATCTTTCTTCAAGTCTCTTTACAACATACCATACTATGCTTTCCAAGATCTCTGGTGACTAAAGCAAGTGCTTGTAGACAAATACCTAAAGTACAAATGAGTGATTAAATATAGACAGGTCAGATGTAGATCATTAAATGTTAGCCCATTAATCAACACTCATGAAAAGCTAGGATAGTGTCTGAACAAAGTTTACAAATAATACCAGTTTATTGCTTTAAAAACTCCACCTACCTCTGGGCACAGTGGCTCACACTTGTAATCCCAGCACTCTGGAAGTCCGAGGCAGGTGGATTGCCTGAGCTCACAGGTTTGAGACCAGCCTAAGCCAGAGCAAGACCCCATCTCTAAAAATACTCAGATGTTGGCTCGGCGCCTGTAGCTCAAACAGCTAAGGCGCCAGCCACATACACCTGAGCTGGCGGGTTCAAATCCAGCCCAGGCCCACCAAACAATAATGACGGCTGCAACCAAAAAATTAGCCATGCATTGTGGCAGGCGCCTATA
>CAUYPK010051641.1:0-17628 GCA_963574355.1 Loris lydekkerianus | reverse complement strand
CCAATCACAGCACAGCACACGTGCACAGGGCATGCACAATTCCTATACAAAGCAGTGGGGTACGCTAAGGCCACGAGCGCAGCATGCGGCCTCCGGGCCAATTAGGGTTACTTCCTTAAACTTGTTTATCATTAAAGCCGCAGCGGATGTACTTCCTCTCAGCGTGATGTTGTTACTCAGGGGCCTGCCGGGCCCGGGCACGGCCCCTGACATTGTGGGGTTTTTTAGGGGGGTTACTTAGCATAAGAATAACTTTAGATAATGTTAAATGAGCTGGTTATGGGTTAATCCATAGACCCGTAGGCACCAGGCAGTGAGAGGCCTGGGGCTAAGGTTTGAGTCATTTGTTTATTGATTAATTGGGTGTCCGTATTGCCTATATAAGCTTTGGTGGAAGAAATAAAGTTGCTGCATGCCATGAGAGAGCTACAACCTTCCTCATTCACCATACAATTTCATTGCAGGTCTTAATCTCGGTGGCACTGCACCATGCAACTTTTGCACAACATTTTGACACAGCGATGAGCTTCATGAGGACAGCATGGGCCCGCTTCCTTGGGATTGCTTCTCTGTTTCAGTGGTTGTCAGCTTAAGGTAAGCTTGGTACTTTAAAACTGGAAGGAAGGTTGTTGCGCCGTAAGTATGTGAGACTTCCAGCAATAGAATAAGGAAATAATGGGAAATTCTCAGTCCTTGCAGGACCAGTATGTGGCCCTGTTAAAGACTCTGTTAAAGTCTACAGGCACCACTGTTAAAACAAAAACCTTGCAAGGACTGTTTCAGGTAGTAGCTAAACATTGCTACTGGTTTACCCCAGGGGAAAAAAGAAATAAATTAAATTTAAAAGTTTGGAAGAGTGTAGGAAAAGCTGTTAGGTGCACCCAAGTAGCCTCAATGTAACTTCAAGTGCCATTAACTTATGTTTAAAGAAGCTTTCTTCGAGTCCATATGAAGGGATGTTTCTTTAAGACCCGCTGAGCTGATTAGCAAACTAGTCTAATGGGAGGCAAACTCTGCAAACAGAGTCTGGTCGTCTGTGGAATGTCCTGGAAGGGACCTGGGAAGTGGAAAACAAGATAAGTTAGTGCACATTTCAGTTACATGATGCACCTGTTTTCCCAGACAGACAGCTGAATAAGTTTTTGTGGTCACTCTGCATGGCTTCTTTGTACTCTTATCATATTAACCATTGGGTGTCAATTAAGTACTATTATTAGAATGTATACATGCAGCACTGGCTATATAAGCTGGGAAGAAATAAAGTAGTTTGTCACATACCAAGAGAGAGTTGTGGCCCCCTTTATTAATATGCAATTTCAAAAGCATGACCCATACTCAGTGGTACTGCCCACATGTGAGAACTTCACGCAACACACCCATCAGAGGGAAGAATGTATAAGTAGAGACATTTGGGCCTCCTATCACTTGGTAACTGTGGCATTGGAACCCTTAAAATCTAGTTCTGATGCAGAAAATCTTGAAAATTTCCCTCCCCTGCCTCCAGAAGAGGGACAGACTGTAGAAGAACTTGTGTATAATGAACCAGAAAATCCAGAAGTTAACAAAGAGTCAGAGAAAGATCAAACCGAAAGTGACTCATACCATACTATAACCAATTTTTCTGATAGCAAGGACATGACTAAAATTAAGAAAAAGTTAACACAGTGTTGCCAGGCCATTGAGAAATGTTATTCAAAACCTCCCAAAAGTAAGTATTTTCCAACTTTACAAGATAAACCTTTGACCCCCACTGCTCCTCCAGGCTGCTATCCAGTGTGACCAAATCCTCTGGGTTCTCAATTCGTTACTAAACTCCATTTTCCTGTTGATCTGGCAACTTTTAATATTGTCCAAAATGCGGAGTCTTCCTCAGCACTGCCCCAAGTTTCTAATGCTCAATCCACCAGTGTTCTCACTTTCCCACTACTTAAGGAAGTGCTTGAGCATGGGCAGGTACAAACTAGTCATATTTATATTCAACTAAAAGTTTTAACTATATTAAAAGATGCTGTTCGTACTTATGGCCCTAACTCACCGTATGTTATGGGGATTTTAAGATCCTGTTGTGCAAACCATTTACTTATTCCCGTAGACTGGGATACTCTAGCACAGACTACTTTGAGTCCAGGACAATACATTCAATTTAAGTCCTGGTGGATGGAGGAAGCAAAAAAACGAGCTTGCCACACTGGACTTGAAAATCCTTCTACTTTTAACTTTGATCAGTTAACAGGAACTGGAGCCTGTGATGGTGTAAATGCTCAAGCATAGTATTCTAATGAATTACTGGCTCAAATTAGAGATAATTGCCTTATTGTATGGCAACATCTCAATGAAAAGGGGCAGATTAAACAATTTTCTACAAAAATATTTCAAGGAAACAATGAACCATATGCTGAATTTATTGCTTATTTACAATCAGCAATTGAGAGATCAGTGCCAGGAGAAGATGCCCCAAAAATGTTGCTCCTGCAACTGGTTTTTGAAAATGCTAACATTGATTGCAAAAAAGCCATGGTCAGACTCAAAAATCAGGATAATGTCACCATTGATCAATATATTCACGTTTGTTGCGAGGTAGGATCAGGCACTTACTAAGCTAATCTGTTAGCCTCAGCTGTGCAACCCAGTACTACGAGATGTAAATGTTACAACTGTGAAAAATTTGGCCACATTCGGAAAGAGTGTAGAAAAGGTAAAAGTGAAACTAAAACCAAGAATAAGACGCCAGGCATTTGTCCCCAGTGTGGTAAAGGCAGGCATTGGGCAAATGAGTGTCGCTCAATGAAGGACAAAGGTGGCAATATTTTGCCTTCTACCCAGAATCAGGGAAACTTCAATGTGGGGCTAGCTCGTCGCCCCCACACAAACAAGTCGAGCTCTCTTCTTCAGCAGTTTCCAGTGAGTGAGGGCCAGGCTCACGCTCAAATGAATCAGAACTAGGTTCTGTTAACGAAGTCCATGTCCAGGATTTATTTCATGCCACTCAAGGAAGTGCAGCCTTGGCTCTCCCTTTATTAACAGAAGTTAGCTTTAATAGTGGGGAATCTCCTAAAAAATTACCCACTGGAGTTTATGGTACCATGCCTTCAGGGACTGTAGGATCAATACTAGGAAGAAGCAGTTTTACTATGGAAGGACTTTGTGTACACCCTGGAATAATTGATGAAGACTATAAGGAAGAAAAAAAAAATTTTTTTTGCAAAAACCTCACAGCACTTTATTTCAACCTTCATTCAAAAATGTAAAAAGTGTAAAAAGCATGTATTCTGACATATAAGGAAGAAATTTTAATAATAGCTTCAGCCACAAAAAATATCCAATTTTCTGCAGGACATAATATGGCTCAAATGTTAATTTTACCATATCATAAAGGCAAAACAGCTCCTGTTACCAGGGAAGGTGGTTTTGGAAGCACAGTAAAACATGTCTTTTGGCATACTTTGCTAAATGATGCTCACCCTCAATGTAAGGTGACATTTGAACATAATATCCAAATCGAGGGGCTAGTGGACACAGGAGCAGATGTCTCTATTATTGCTTGTCACATGTGGCCTGAATGTTGGTCAAAAGCTTGAGTAAAAGCTACTTTTGTCGGGCTTGGAACAATGACTAATATTGAACAAAGTACTTCTGATTACATTGTCAAGGACCTGAAGGACAAGCCACTCATATCCGTCCTTATGTTGCACCCACAGCCATTACCTTGTGGGGTCAAGATCTATTATAACAATGGGGAGCTATGTTCACTATCCCCACAATTTGAAAGGCTGCTAAAAATATAAAAATATTTTTTTCTTTTCAAGATTGTTTTCTTTGTATACTCAAATAATCATCAAAGAAATATTCATTGTTACTATACTTTTATGAACAATTTTGACCATGTCCCTAACCACTGATCCATGAAGACAGGGTTGAAATGAATATTATTTCCTACCTGGACAGAAGACCCAGACTTTTCCAACAGAGAACACAAGTCTATTTGCAAACCACAGAGGAATTTGCTATCATGTTTCCTCATCTGTTCTTAGAATATCTTCTGCAGTCTTACTCAACTATAGTTATATTTAGCTGCATTTTGGAATTCATGATGGATAGCACCACTACTTTCCATTTAGTTAAATTAAGTATATAAATTCTGGTTTTACTTTAAAATCTGTAACAGTATTAACTTTCCCCCACATATTTCTTTTTCTTTTTCTTTCTTTTTTTTTTTTTTTCATTTCTTTATTTTTTATTGTTGGGGATTCATTGAGGGTACAATAAACCAGGTTACACTGATTTCATTTTTTAGGTAAAGTCCCTCTTACAATCGTGTCTAGCACCCAAAAGGTGTGGCACACACCAAAGCCCCACTCCCCTCCCTCCTTACCTCTCTTTGCTCTTCCTTTCTGATTTCATTTCTTTCTTTCTTTCTTTTTTTTTTTTTAAGCAGGAACTCAATTTTATTGCGTCAAGCAGCTGCTTATATAGAGCATGGGGAAGGGGTGGGGGAAATATAATGTTTTATATGAGCTACAATCCAACTCAGCCCAGCTCTTCTAGAGAGCCTGAAACAACTTGAATTGGCCATGATGAAAAAGACATGGGGCTTCCTTCTTTATAAGAGGATTTTTCTTAGGTGCCTCTGCCCAGCGCTTCACTCTTTCCTTGCATTGGAAAACAGATAAACTGGTTTGGGTGGAGCAGTGGCCTCTTCCTTTGGTAAAATTAGAAGCGCTACTTCAATTAATTGATGAACAATTACAAGCTGGATATATAGAACCCACTACCAGTGCATGGAATTCTCCAATATTTTTAATTAAAAAGAAATCAGGCAAATGGAGAATGTTAACAGATTTAAGAAAAATTAATGCAACCCAGAATTCCTAATCCAACTTTAATACCAAAACATTATCCTATAATTATTATTGACTTTAAAGATTGATTTTTTTAATATTCATTTTCAACCAAAAGATGTGGAACATGCAGGTACAAGCTGCTTTTACTGTTTCTGCTTTAAACAATGGAAAACCTACTTGGAGGTTCCACTGAAAGGTATTGCCTCAAGGTGTGCTTAACAGCCCCACCTTGTGCCAACTATTTGTATTATAGATCAACCTATAGAAGAACATAGAAAATCTTTTCCAGAGGCCATGTGTTTACATTATATGGCTGATATATTGTTGGCTCATCCATACCCTAATAAATTACAAGATTTATACTAATTAGCATGTTCCAAATTCAAATAATATGGTTTTCAAATAGCAAAAGATAAAGTTCAAACTCAGGAACCTTGGGAATATTTAGGATATTGCATTCCTGCTCAAAATATTGTTCCTCAAAAAGTGCAGATTAGAAGAGATTCTCTTCAAACTCTAAATGACTTTTAAAAATTATTAGGAGATATTAATTGGGTATGGAACTTTAGGAATCCCCACTTATTCTCTTATCAATTTATTTTCCACTTTGGAAGGGAATCCTGATCTTCGCAGTCCTAGACAGCTTACTCCTGAGGCTGAAAAAGAATTACAGTGGGTTGAGAAACATATTCAGGATGCTCAATTAAGCCGAATCTCTCAAATTAATAATTTTTATATCTATGTCTTTCCATCAATTCACTCTCCGACAGGACTGATTGCGCAAGAAGCAGCTTTTGTTGAATGGTGCTTTTCACCTAATAAAGCATCCAAAAAGATGGAAACCTACATACAAAAAAATGGCCTTTATAATATTAAAAGGAAGATAGCACTTAAGACAATTAATAGGAAAAGATCCTGAAAAAAATTATTGTTCCTCTAACTAGTAATCAAATTTCTGATTTATTTATGTTGAATACTTGATGGCAAATTGCATTATCAGATTATATTGGAATAATAGACAATCATTTTCCTCTAGATAAAAGAATTCAGTTTCTTGAAAATACTTCTTGGATTTTACCTAAAATAGTAAAATTAGAACCCATCCCACATGCAGAAATGTTTTACACAGATGCAAATAAAATGGGAATATGTGGATATTTAGGTCCTCATACTCATAAAGTACAACAATCCCCTTATTCATCTGTGCAAAAAGCAGAGCTGTTTGCTATTATATTACTTCTAACAGATTTTCCTGATAATTCCCTTAACATTATTTCTGATTCACAGTATTCTACTCATATTGTAAAAACTATTGAAACTGTTACTTTGCCATTTAATTCACAAGAACTTACCTTATTGTTTTTGTGCCTTCAGCAGTTAATTAGAAGTAGATCTCATCCTATATATATTACTCATGGTAGAGCTCACTCTAATTTACCAAGACCCATTTAATTGGGCAATAAAACTATTGATTAGTTAGCGGGTTCAGTTTTATCTGCTCAACATGAGTATACATTACATCATACTAATGCTCAAGCTTTAAAAAGAAGACATGACATTTCTGGGCATACTGCAAGAGCTATAATACACTCTTTCCCTACTTGTCAGACTTTAACAGCTCCACATTTACCTATGGGAGTCAATCCTAGAGGATTATTATCTAATCAATTATGGCAGATGGATGTTACTCAATTTCAAGAATTTGGAACATAAAAATATATCCATTATTCTGTAGATACTTATTCTCATTTTTCTTGGGTTTCAGCAATGACATCTGAGAAGTCTGATGTTATAATTTCTCATTTATTAGAAGCCTTTTCAGTCATGGGTAAACCTTTGACCATAAAAACAGATAATGGTTCTGAGTATATTTCTAGCAAATGTCAAGCTTTTTAAAAATTATATAATATAAAGCATATTACTGGAATTCCTGGTAATAGTACAGGATAGGCCATTATCGAAAGACAAAATCAAACTTTAAAAGAAATGTTGTTAAAACAAAAGAAATGGGAAGAACAGTATAATATCAGCCCAAGAAATAGATTATCTTTAGCTCTTTTTACTTTAAATTTTTTGAATATGAATGACAAAAATGAGACTCCAGCTCATAAGCATTGGATCAAAATTACTTCTCCTCCATTAAATCAACCCATTTATTATAAGGATACTCTAACAAACTCATTTATGGTTATGCATTGGGGAGGAGGCTCTGGAAACTTCAACATGGCCTCTCAGACACACACCTGGAAATCAGAGAAACAAATTATGTCCCACCTGAATGGACTAAAACTGGCAGCAACACAGAAGGAAAGACAATCACTGCTTCCTTGGACAAAGGAAGCACCCTCAATGACTTGGGTTCAGATAAAGAAACTGTGCCATCAAGTAGAGGAACTGGTGAATTGCATCCACCAGCATATGAATACCTCCAATCCATTTCTGGTAATGATGGCCCTTTTGACTGTCCAGACTCAAGGAAAAAAATATGAATATTGGACTTACATTCCTAACCCCCATTTACTTTGAGGTGTTAGCTGGCTGGAGCCTACTGTTCCTGTTTATGTTAATGATTCTTCTTGGCTTCCTGGTCCTTATGACACCAGAGGGCCTTTCTGGCCTAATGAAGAAGGCATGGAATTTCTAACTATACTACTGGGGTGATTGGTCCTCCCACATGTTTTGGAGACCACTCTCATTGCCTTAACATGTCTATTCAAATGTGGGCTAGTTTGTATAAACACAAACCTGAAAACAAAGAAGAAATATCTGAAATGTTTGTTAAATGCTTACTTTCTAGAAAAGGTCCGTATTGATAAGATTTCTTCCAATCCTGAATTACCACCTTGTAAAATGCATGTTTTCAGAAATTTGTGAATGGGTACGTTGGACCAAATGTGAAGGAGATTTTGCATATATGCTTATTAATACCACAGGTGGAGAAGTCATGGATTACTTAAGATCAGACTTAGAATCAGCTCTGTCTTTAAAATTTTTATATAATGAGAGTAAAGCATCAGCTTCAGCTTCTGAGTATATTTCATGGATGAACAGAGGGTTTTCTGCCCTGTTACCTGGAATTGCCACATATTCTAAACAACTGCATTTGTGGATAATTGCTGTAGCTTTACAACCTCTTGGGGCTTGGACTGGAGGATTATTTTTCCATAGCAACCTCCAAGAATTTGAAATGAAGTTTGTGGTAAATGACACCAAGTACATTCAAGCCTGTTTATAACTTCCTTTTGTATGGCTAAAAGGAAATGTTACTTGGAATAAAGTAACAGGAGAATTATTTTGTTCTACTTGCCAATTGTTCACTTGTATCAACAATTCTTTGAGTTCTAATCCATCTAAGGAACAATTGTATTTGCTGAGAGCTCCACCAGAGTCTGGCTACCAATCAACTTAAACAGACCTTGGCAGGAGTCCCCAGCATTGTCCATTCTGCAACTTGTAGCTCATAAGATCCTGAAAAGAAACAGATGTTTCCTCGGTCTGCTCATTGCTGCCATCTTAGGGATTATCCCTGTTACTGCTGCCACTGCTACTGCTGGTGTTGCATTAACTGAAAACATTAAGACTTAAAACTTTGTAGCCAATTGACATAAGAACTCTGAACAATTATGGACTGCCCAAAAACAGATTGATACTGAAATATATAAGGAATTATCAGAGTTAGAACAAGCTGTTGTTATGTTAGGTGATGAATTAAAAAACCTATCATCACCCTTAGGTGATGATAAAAAAACAGATAAAATTGAAATGTGATTGGAATATGTCATCTTTTTGTATTGCCCCTGTTATGTACAATGAAACTAAGTTCCCTTGGGAAAAATTGAAAAAAAACATTTGTTAAACCATGAAAATTTAACCGCTGATATTGTTAATTTACAACACAAAGTGTATTACACTTTTCAGCATAAATTGGAAGAAGTGGATGGAGATGTGATTTTAAAGGGAATTGCTGATGGAATAGAACAGTTAAATCCATTGCCAAAAATTAATGGTCTAATTGGAAGTTTCGTGGGGTCATTTACATTGTTATTAATTTTGTGTTTGATTTTATATATTGTGTGTAAGAGAATTAATCAAGGTGAGCAAGAAAATGAAAGACATGCTGTGATTTTTCACGTTAATGATGAGTGAGATAAATGCTCAAAAGCACAATAAAAAAAGAAAGGGGGAATTATAGGTGGAAAGCTTATAAATAGGCCTTTAAATGGTTCCATTTTGTGAAGGCAAGTTTGAAGTCTTTTGTGAGTTAGAAAGGAAAAAAAAACCTGGGTAGAACTCCATATGTGGCTAAAGGTCTGGTCACATAGAAGTGATTAAGGGCCTGGCTTTGTGGGAGCAGGCCTGAGGCAGGTACCTGTATATCTCAGGAATTTCCAGACTACTCCCTAAAGATGAATTACTGCCTCCAGATGGTCTGTTAAAGGTCAGGCATTCAAACAGCTTATTCCCCCAGAACCTTGTTTTGTGGTTTTGTTTTTGGTTACTTAGCATAAGAATAACTTTAGATAATGTTAAATGAGCTGGTTATGGGTTAATCCATAGACCCGTAGGCACCAGGCAGTGAGAGGCCTGGGGCTAAGGTTTGAGTCATATGTTTATTGATTAATTGGGTGTCCGTATTGCCTATATAAGCTTTGGTGGAAGAAATAAAGTTGCTGCATGCCATGAGAGAGCTACAGCCTTCCTCATTCACCATACAATTTCATTGCAGGTCTTAATCTATGCAGCACTGCACCATGCAACTTTCACACAACACAGCAACCCCCAACTCCTGGGCTTAGGGATTCTCTCAGCCTCCCAAGTAGCTGGGACTGCAGGCACCTGCCACAACATCCAGCTATGACATTTGAACCCGCCACCCTCAGTATATGGGGCCACTGAGCCACAGGCGCCACCTGCCTAGAAATACTTTTAATATAAAATATATGTGATTCTTATTTATGAATTTTAGACAAGTTTTGAATTAGAAGCACATATGTTAGGGGTTTGGAGCACATGTGTTCTTGAAGTTGTCCACTATTTTTCAGTTAATATATCAGGTTTTAATTCCAACATCTTTCATTTTATTTATTTATTTATTTTTTGAGACAGAGTCTCTAGCTGTGGCCCTCTCATGAGTGCCATGGCATCACAGCTCACAGTAACCTCAGACTCTTGGACTTAAGCAAGTATCTTGCCTCAGCCTCCCGAGTAGCTGGGACGATAGGCATCCACCACAACACCTGGCTATTTGTTGCTACAGTTGTCATTGTTGTTTTAGCAGGCCTGGGCCAGGTTCAAACCTGCCAGTCCTGGTATATGTGACTGCTGCCCTACCCACTGAGCTATGGGTGCCACCGCCAACAGATATTTTTAAAAACATGCATTGAAGTTGAGTTTTAACAGATTTATTTTTTTCAGTTTTGGCTGGGGACGGACTTGAACCTGCCACCTCTGATATAGCACCCTACTCTTTGAGCCACAGGCAACGCTGAGTTTTAACAGATTTTTTAACAAGTATTAGTTGAGGGCGGCACCTGTGGCTCAAAGGAGTAGGGCGCCGGCCCCATATACTGGGCGTGGCAGGCACAAACCCTCCCCCACCAAAAAAATGAAAAAAAAAAAAAAAAAAAAAAAGTATTGAAATCACATTTTTCTTCTCTTTATAAAGGATTCTAATTTAAGTTTGTTATAGATTTCCTAATGTTTAGCCACCACTTATTCCTGCTATAAACTGCCCTTCATTGTAATGTGATGTAATTGGTATACACTGGTGGATTTATCACTACTTTTTTTTTTTTTTTTTTTGAGATAGAGTCTCACTTTGTTACCCTCAGTAGAGTGCTGTGGCATCATAGCTCGCAGCAACCTCAAACTCTTGGGCTCAAGTAATGCTCTTGCCTCAGCTTCCCAAGTAGCTGGGACTACAGGCTCCCACCACAACGCCTGACTATTTTTAGAGGAACACTCTACTCACTCTGGCTCAGGCTCATCTTGAACCTGTGCCCTCAGGCAATCCACCCACCTCAGGCTCTCAGACTGGTAGGATTACAGGCATAAGCCACCTCACCCGGCTGATTTATTGCCATTTTACTCAAGATTTGTATATCTATTATGCTCTTAGGTAAGACAAATTTGCATATGGACTTACTGTCTTGGACCAACTTAAGTTGTGAAGGTCATGTATTATCTTGCAGGATCAATTGGGAAACTTTATTTATTTATTTATTCATTGTTAAATCATAGCTGTGTACATTAGTGCAATCGCCTGTACCCATTCTAAGAAACTTTCTGTTTTTATACCCTGTAATTATTCAATTATGATAAAAATTCCTTGAAGATATGAATGCTCTTACTTAGAAGACCATGTGATGCTGTTTGGGGAGGTATATATATTTTTTTCAGGGTAACAAAGAGAGATTTTATTTAGGAAGAACAAAGAGAAAGTTCAGAGCACTTCCAAAGGGAGTTGGAAATGGTCCTCTCCTGGGGGTAAGAGAGACCAAGGTGTATTTTATTTATTTGTTTGTTTATTTGTTTATTTATTTATTATGTGTCTTGGCTCTCAGCTTCTTCCTTTTTCTTCAAAGTGCATCATTCCACTTTGGGGATAGACTCTGCCCAGAGCCTCTGGCAGGAGCACAGCCCTGCCACACCTTGATTTTAGCCTTAAAACCCCGTTTCAGACCCTGGCCTCTGTAAGATAGTAAATTCATATTGTTTTAAGCCAGTAAGTTTTTTATTTATTTTTTATTTTTAATTTCAACTTGCTTGTTCATTCTTCTTTGTTTGAAGTACTCTTTTTTTGTTGTTCATTTTCTTCTTCCTCTGGCGATGCTCGGCTATTTTTGATGTTAGTAGAGACGGGGTCTCACTGCTGGTCATACTGGTCTTGAACCTCTGAGCTCAGGCAATCCACCTGCCTCCACCTCCCACAGCACTGGGACTACAGGCGTGAGCCACCACGCCCGGCCTTAAGCCAGTAAGTTTGTGGTGATCTGTTACAACTACAAATTGCCACAATTTGTTAACTCTATAAACATTTATCATAAATGACCAAAACTGACTCAAGAAGACTTAACAGCAACAACAAAGTCCTCAGAAGAAATACTAAACTTTCTTTTTCTTATTTTTAAATAAAATACACCAGGCCAGGTGTCTATACTCCTAGCACTCTAGGAGGCGAAGGCGGGAGGATGCCTGAAGCTCAGGAGTTCGAGACCAGCCTTAGTAAGAGTGAGACTCCATCTTACTAAAAATAGAAAAACTAGCCAGGCATCATGGTGGGCACTGGAAGTCCTAGCTGCTTGATAGGCTGAGGCAGGAGGATCATTTGAGACCAAGAGTTTGAGGTTGTTGTGAGCTATGATGATGGCATGACACTCTACCCAGGGTGACAGAGTGAGACTCTGTCTCAAAAGAAAAGAAAAAAAAAAAAAAAAAAGGCAGAAGCAGAGACAGCAAACACAGGCAAGAGAAAACAAAGACACAGAATCAGTGAGAGTTGAACTTGACTGCTTCATGAAGTTCACTGGGCAGGGCCAGGATAAACCAGCCCCAGGCACAGTCTTCCTGTTTCCGGTAGGTACCTGAAGTACCTGCAGGCCCTCTTGAGGAAGTACCCTCAGGCCTTCAGCAAGAGGAGACAACCCAGACACGGATCCATTTTAGACAAGAAAAAAGAGTTATCTGCAAAACAGTTGCATGGTCAGACTTCAGCGAGAGGATTACCAAACAAGAAAACACTACAGGTTTCTGAAGGAAAACAAAAGAGAAGCATGCCAAAGTCTCTAAGTCTGTCTGTTCATCACGTGAAAAAACAGCAAAATTCTCATATGAAAATCATGTCCTTAAGAGGCCACATAACACATCTTCAGATATTCAGCATTACAAAGTCAGGGGAAAGTGTTTAAGCTCAGAAAGTTTACAGTTTACAGACGGGACTGAAGTTTTCACTGATTTGGGATACCAGAACTTGACAGAGCGACCTTGGGGTTTTTATTTATTTATTTTTGAGATAGAGTCTCACTATGTGACCCTCAGTAGAGTGCTGTGGAATCACAGCTTACAGCAACCTCCAACTCGTGGTCTTAAGTGATTCTCTTGCCTCAGCCTCCCAAGTATCTGGGAGTACAGGCACTTGCTGTACAGGCACAGCTATTTTTTGTTGCAATTGTCACTGTTGTTTTAGCTGGCTGGAGCTGGGTGTATGTGGCTGGCATTCTTTGTTTGGTTGAGTGTATCTGAGGGTCCAGAGTCTTTGATCTGTAATTTTCTCCTACCTGTGAGATTGGTTGTATGCTGTTATGGTAGTTGTTACGGTAGCTGTCCCGAGTGTGGTTTTGTTTCCACAGAGGAAAATAGAGCTTTAGCTTGGAGAAATCACACCTCTTAAACCCTACCTCCTGAGGAAAACACCCTAACTGGCACAAAAAGCATTTTTCTTCCCCTTCATGAGTAGATGATTAACATTGTCTTTATCCTTGGAGTTAGGTATTCCCACAGATTGTGTCTGCAGGCAGCCCTTCCTTCCACTTTCCCTAGGCCCTTTCTCGACACATTCACATGCTTCCTCGGTTCAACCAAAGATAGTCATTCAGGCGGCGCCCGCAGCTCAGTGGGTAGGGCACCAGCCACACACACTGAAGTTGGCAGGTTCAAGCCCAGCCTGGGCCTGCTAAAACAACAATGACAACTGCAACAAAAAAATAGCCAGATGTTGTGGTTGGCACCAGTAGTCCCAGCTAGTTAGGAGGCTGAGGCAGGAGAATTGCTTGAGCCCAAGAATTTGTGGTTGCTATGAGCTGTGATGCCACAGCACTCTACGGAGGCTGACAAAGTGAGACTCTGTCTCAAAAAAACCAACCAAACAAACAAACAAAAAAAACAAAGATAGTCATTCACAAGCAAACAACCACCAGGACTGTCACCAACTTGGCTGCCTCTGAATCCAGATCTCCTGTGTTGTTCACAGCATCACAGTGACGTTTTCTCTTGGGTTCTGTGAATAAACTGTTTTAGCTATGGGGTGTCTTGGTGTGTGTGACCGGCGCCCTACCTACTGAGCTACGGGCATCACCCGGCTATTGTTTTGTTGTAGTTGTCCTTGTTGTCGGGTTTGAACCCACCAGCCCGGGTGTATGTCGCTGGCACCCTAGCTGCTGAGCTACAGGTGCCAAGCCAAGTCATGAAGTTGTTGACAATTTGTTATGGTGGCCCTAGGAAACTCATAGCAGGTACAAGCAGAGTTGACTCTGCCTATTTTCTACTTTATACTTTATACAAATACGTTTTGTGTGTGGCTTCTTTTCTCTAACCTTATCTCAACTGTGAGATTCATCCACATTAACATGTGTAGATGAAGTTTGTTGCTGTTAACCCTGTGGCTGCGTGGTACCACATAACCCACTGTGTGCTATGCCTCAGAATTCATGCACCGTTCTGCAGAGAGACACTGAGTCCTTTCCAGTTTGAGGATTTTATTAATGTGGCCTTACCAGCATTCTGGTGCATGTCTTTTAGTAAACAGATGTATACATTTCTATGGCGTATATATCCAGGAGTATCCTAGGACATGGAGTGTTCCAAAAATTCTCCAAGTGGTTGTCCCAACTTACAAGCCTCTAGCAGTGTGGGAAACTTCCATATGCTACACTGTCTTACCAATACTTGGTGTTTTTCATTTTAGCCATTCTGGTATGTATATAGTAACAGTGATAGTATATTGTGCTTTTATATTTATTTATTTATTTATTTATTTATTTATTTATTTATTGACACAGAGTCTCACTATGTCACCCTCAGTAGAGTGCCTGGCATCACAGCTCACAGCAACCTCAAACTCTTGGGCTTAAGCGAGTCTCTTGCTTCAGCCTCCCAAGTAGCTGGGACTGCAGGTACCTGCACAATGCCTGGCTGTTGTTTGTTGCAGTTGTCATTGTTGGTTAACAGGCCCAGACCGGGTTTGCACCTGCCGGTCTCGGTGTGGCTGGCGCTGTAACCACTGTGCTATGGGCATTGAGCCTATGTTGTGCCTTTAACTCACATTCTTATGTGGACTAAAAAGGTGGGCATCTTTTCATGTAATTATTGACCACATGACGATCTTCTATCTAAAAGGTAAATTCAAATCTTTTGAATATATTTCTTCTGGATTGGTTGAATGCTACCTATTTTTCTTTTTGAATACAAATCCTTTGTGGAAAGTGTGTGTTGCAGTATGTGCTCCTGTTCTCAGGGTTGCTTCTCATGCTCTTAATTTAGTAGATTTGCTGGCTTTAAAGGCCAAGAATCCAAAGCTTATGGAAAGTAAGTTCTACAAGAAAAGGAAGGTGATACCTTCTCATATAACATACAATTCCACACCCTTTGAATTGTCAGCACCTGAGGGCAGAAGAATTTCACACAGGGGGTTTGAAAGAGGCAGAAAACATGGCATTGACCATGAAGGCAGAGGACATCTATTGTCCACCCTTCTAGTCCAGAAAGTTCTGTGCAGCTACAAAGGCAACCTGGAGTCCTGAGGGACTGTGCGTGTAAGAATCACAAGGACTCTCAGATTCTTTTTTTGAGACTGAGCCTCAAGCTATTGCCCTGGGTAGAGTGCTGTGGTGTCACAGCTCACAGCAGCCTCCAGCTCCTGGGCTTACGTGCTTGCCTCAGCCTCCCGAGTAGCTGGGACTACAGGCACCCACCACAAAGCCCAGCTATTTTTTGGTTGCAGCCTTCTTTGTTGTTTGGCTGCCCGGGCTGGATTTGAACCTGCCAGCTCTGGTGTATGTGGCTGGTGTCTTAGCTGCTTGAGCTACAGGTGCCACCAGACTCTCATATTCTAAGGTGTCTTTGGAGAAGAGCATTTGCATGGCCATATCTGTGAATCAAATGTTTTACCATTCCAGAAATAGATAACCTGAGTATTATCTGAGGGATAACACCTGGATACACTTTTAGTCTAGGAGCTCCGTTTGATTCTGGCACCTGGGATAATAACGATGACAACCATGGTAACACAGTATCATTGTGCATTATCTACCTGCCAGTCAATGTGGCATTTCCTGGTTTTTTTTGCAGTTTTTGACCGGGGTTGGTGGGTTTGAACCCACCACCTCCGGCATACGGGGCCGGTGCCCTACTCCATTGAGCCACAGGCACTGCCTGGCATTTCCTTTTTATAATATCATTAACTGCTGCCCTTTTTCAGGGCTGTGCTAAGTGTGTTCCACTATAGCTCATAATCCTCACCACATCCAAGAGGGAATTATTACTCTCTTTCTTCACACTCTCTTCCCTTTAGCCCAGAGCTCACCGCCTAACGAGTGGCAGAGAGACGACTGGAAATTATTTCTGCCTGACTCAGAAGGAGAGTGGGAATAAAAGGTTATCATTTAACATCAGATAATTAAGAGACAGGAATATCCAGCTCGGTACATTTGCTCACCATTCATAGCAAATGCACAGAGAGCATCTGCTATCCCCAGGAACAAAACATTCGAAATGAATAGATTCCCTGTGTTCCTATGTGAGGGGCCAGAAGCGAAGGACATTGTCTCTAAACTCTCGGAGCAGCCCAGCCACTAAAGTCAACAAAATTTCCATATTTCTAGTCATTCTGGCTGTTTGGTTCTTACTCAAAGGTGCCTCAAGTCAATCTAATCAGGATTCGAGAACATCTCCTGTGGTAACAGGCATGAGAGTCACCTGGAAATCTTGTGGAAATGTCGATTCAGAGTCAGTAGGTCTGGGTGGGGTCTGAGAGTCTGCCTGGCTGCCCCACATGTGTCTGCTGCAGGTCTGCGGGCCACCTCTGACTGGTGGGCTGGAGAACGTTAGCATGACAGTGGCCAAGCTGGCTGGACCTTCCCGAGCATCCAGTGTAATCCTCGCACTGGACACACTGGGTCACTAGGCCTAAGGGACATGCCCAAGGTCACACAGGAATTTAGGGCAAAAGCTAGACCTATGCTTGGCACCTGTGGCTCAAGCGGCTAAGGCGCCAGCCACATACACCTGAGCTGGCAGGTTTGAATCCAGCCAAGGCCCACCAAACAGCAATGATGGCTGCAACCAAAAAAATAAATAAATAAAAAATAGCCAGGTGTTGTGGCAGGCGCCTGTAGTCCCAGCTACTTGGGAGGTGGAGGCAGGAGAATTGCTTGAGCCCAGGAGTTGGAGGTTGCTGTGAGCTGTGACGCCACAGCACTCTACCCAGGGTGACAGCTTGAGGCTCTGTCTCAAAAAAAAAAAAAGCTAGACCTGAAAGACATGGTCCCCAAAGCAATCAAACTATGGAAATACCACTGTTCAACATCACCACAAGAACAACCACTGTGTTTTAACACCTCCATGTGGCAGGCCCTGTGATACATTATCTCATTAACTCATTTATCTCACAGTGATAGTATAGTATCTCATTTGGTTCCTAACCCACAAAAAAATCAAGATAGGCAATTATTTTTTCAAGACAGTTTTACTATGTCACCCTGGGTACTGTGGTGTCACAACTCACAGCAACTTCCAACTCTTGGGCTTAAGCGATTCTCTTGCCTCAGCCTCCCAAAGAGCTGGGACTACAAAGCGCCTGCCACAAGGCCTGGCTATTTTTTTTTTTTTTTTTTTTTTTTTTTATTAAATCATAGCTGTGTACCTTAATGCGGTCATGGGGTACAATGTGCTGGTTTTATATACAATTTGAAATATTTTCATCACACTGGTGTAACATAGCCTTCATGGCATTTTCTTAGTTATTGTGTTAAGACATTTACATTCTACACTTAGTAAGTTTCACATGTACCTT
>CAUYPK010051640.1:0-18310 GCA_963574355.1 Loris lydekkerianus | reverse complement strand
CTCTTGAGTATCACAATACAACCTCTATCTCCTGGGCTCAAGCAATCCTCCTGACTCTTGAGTATCACAATACAACCTCTATCTCCTGGGCTCAAGCAATCCTCCTGACTCTTGAGTACCACCACAACCAGCTGTTTTGTTTGGTTTGCATTGTTTTGTTTTGTAAAGTCAAAGACCTGCTATGTTGCTCAGGCTGGTCTCAAACTCCTGGCTTCAAGTAATCCAGCTGCCTCTGCCTCCCAAAGGGCTGGGCTTACAAATGTAAGCCACCAAGCTTAGCCACTTTTCTTAAAATAATAAGGGAGAGGGAAGGAAATAACTTTGTGGTGGTACTGTACTAGGCATTTCACACATACTAGACAATTACAATGACCCTCCAAGATATATACTGTTATTCCCATTTTATAGATTGGGAAATGGCTAAATAACTTTCCTCTAGATCACGCATTCTGGATGGTAGAGCTGGGGCTACAATTTTCTTTTTGGACTTTATAACCAAGAATTTTATTCCCTCTGCCACCAAAATAAACCATTTATACCACTGAGTCACACTTAACTCCAAACACTTAGCCAATAAAAACACTGAGAAGTTGTGACATCTACAATTTAGGGGTACACAATATTAGGGGAAGAGGCAAGGAGTTGCTCAGACTCAAGAGGTTCCAATGTTGCTATTCTCAAGCCCCTTAACCCAACCATTACTCAAGTTATTTAAATAAACTTCCCTCTTGGTGGTCTAACATTGCCCAAGACCCTTATTTCCATTTAAGATGAACAGTCAGCGACTCACGTAGCAAGAAGAAAACTTGAGATCAAAAAAGTACAAACTATACCCAAAAATGGCCTGTCAAGTATTTTCATTCTTCACTGTGCTATGACTAAATGCTGGGACCAAGAACTTTTTACTATCCCAGCAGTGATTTAGCTTATCCACCAGAATTATTTGCCTTATACAAGGTATGATTAAATATGCTAATTAGGGAGCATTTGGGGGGTGTTTCTTGAGAATCACAGTTAACTGAAAGGCAATTTTTCAAACAACAACTGTATATTTGAACTGACTCACTGAATACTGCTTCAAGCACTATGTAAAAGAAGAAAATGTTCAAGCCAATTAGGAGGGGAAAATGTTCGTGGGAAAAATTTATGAGACATTTCATACATAAAAGCTCTACTCAAAACTCAGGTTCCAAATTGACATTTCTACTCAATTTAGTAGGCAGACACCACTAGGAGCTAAAGCCTACAAGTTTTTTTTCCAAAATACTAAATTAAAGAATTTTTTCCCCAATCTGTTGCCAATACTCTTACTAACAAAAGTACAGCTCCAAGAGAACTGGCACCATGGAGCAAAGAACTGAAGAGAAATAGAGCTTCTGTGTGTTTAAGGGGGGCATGGGAGGGAAAGAGACAAGTCCATACACATGGAGCCATTATAAAGGCTTCTTCATCAAGTGGATTACTCTTTCTGTGAATGCCTCCAACTTTTGTTTCCTTTCAACCTAGTAAGGAAGGTAAGAGGAGTGAGGAAACAGTAGGAGGGGAAAGAGGGACATTTATAAATAAAAACAAGCCGGCACTATCCTTTTGTTGTATTGCTAACAATTTATGTTTAGTATGATAAAATATAAACCACCTAATACAATCCATTTCTCAATTTAATTCCATTTGAGCTCAAACCTGTGCACACCCAGAATCATTTTAGGCCAGGGAAATAGAGAGGAATGACACCAAAAACTACTAGAAATCTGAGGCTAATACAGAAGAGGAAACCATAAAAACAGTTATATTTTGGCAAGTGTTGAAATTAAAGGACTACAGGAAGTATCACATACCACAACCAATAGGAACCCAAGAGCCTACAGTTTGTAAAATCATAAAGAACATATATATAGGTTCTACAATAAAGTACCTTGGTGGTGATAAACAAGAAAACAGTACCACCTCAGGTCCTGGTGATTTATTTTCCTCTATATTTGCCTTATAATGCCAGTATACTGGGAAAGAGGCTAACAAGGAACAATAAAATAAAACATCTTGTTTTTAATATATAAATCAAATAGAAAAGCATCCGAATGTAAACCATGTTATGTACACTTTCATCCTCTCTTCTACCTATGTGTGTCTTATTTTATTCCTAACAGTCTAACTCCAAAGCCCCTTCATATTTGGGCTCCAGTTTAAACCTGATAAAGTTGAATTCAAACACCAACTCCCCAGAGGCTCTAGTACCAAAACTGGGAATACCAATTACCCAACACAGATGTTAAATGCAACTGGTAGCTTGTCACCAAGAAACTTCTCAACCTCTACACAAGCAAAAGAGTTGAAGTTCACAGACATACACTGTGCAGAGGGAGTTAAGCAAGCCACTTCCACATAAATCAAATTACCCTCTAACAGCATACTAACTGGCCGGGTAACTCGTTCTAAAGGTTATATTGACTCATATAATTGAATAAACTGAAACTAACTCTTATACAAGAACAGACCTAAATCTGAGCTTCATAAACTTCAATTTGGCTTCATTTAAAACATAGTATCACTATTATTTCTTCCTCATCATCGCCATCACCACCATTAGCAACCACAAAAATAACCTATAGCAAAAAAGTTTTTGAGAAAGAATGACCACTGACACATTTCATGTTTTGTTTTTAACTGAGAGTCATAGCCCTTCTTTCATCTAGACTATTACTACTACTGTTCAAGATCAACCTCAATTGTCACCTCTGATAAAGCATTTTCCCTTCTTCATCCAAATGCACTTTTCATACATTTTACATACTATACTAATTATGTTCATTTTTCTGTCTTCTCTTTATATTTCATAAGGTCTAAGTCATTATAAATACTTGCACGCAACTATTTTATTGCTAACTCCTCTTTTTTAGTATTACCACCACCATAATTCCCTGTGTTCCTTTTTCCAACTCCATTCTTCCTTTGCCTTCTCATCAGCTATACTTTGACCTACTCCACACCTTCCCAAAATGGGTAGGGGGTCAAATACTTTGTAGAACTTTTTTGTTTCTTTCTGACATGTCGTTTTTCACTTGAGATTCCCGTTCAAAAACTATAGTGGCTTCAAGCTGCCTATAAAATACAACTCAAATTTGAATCCTTCAGCTGATTTACTATGATACAATAAAAAGACAATGGGGTTTTGTTTGGATCAAACTTGAGAGCTGAATCTCAATTTAATCACTTCACCAAAATGTAAAGTTCTGTCCCATGTGAAAAGCTTACCATTTGTAAAAACTAAGGATAATCATACTTTACATATTCATGTTTACTGTGAGGATAAAAAGCAATATATAGCAAGCAAATGGCATACATAGTAACAGTGATCCCCTTGAGATACACAAAACATGAAAAAAGATATATGTTCAGCAACACTAAGTTTGCTCTCATTTAAAAAACAAATAGCTACAAATATCCTATATGACAACCAGTTAAAAAGAATCAGACAATTACCAAATTAATCACAAGTAAAGGCTATCTTCTACTTACAGATAGCTGACTGGAATTGACACCATTTTCCCACTGAAATAGTGTAGTGAGTGGTATTAAGTAGCTAGCATACTCCATGAAAATATAATAAACAAAAAAGTTATCTTAAATATCTATGTTCCTATGATTAAGGTATAATTAAAGAATGAACAGGTACCTTTGAGAAGATTCTGAAGAGGACAGCTAAGTATCTTAAAAAAATATTAGGTACATTACACAATGCTGGGCTTTTTATTTTTAATGACCTCTTTTTACCTCTAGATTTGTAGCCTTTGATAGACATCTCTACATCAAAAGTATTACTTATGTCTAAGTTTATCCCTTTGACATATAATGAAAATATAAGCAGCAGAGAAAGAGGAAGAGAAACAAAAGTTAAGGTTTTAGCCACCTAGAGGTTAAGTAGGAAAGAGCTGGATAAAAAGAAGTGGTGGATTAGGAAGTGCCTGTGGCTCAAAGGAGTAGGGCGCCGGCCCCATATGCCAGACGTGGTGGGTTCAAGCCCAGCCCCGGCCAAAAAAACTGCAAAAAAAAAAAAAAAAAAAAAAAAAGGAGAAGTGGTGGAGAATGTGAAGGGAGGTATAAGCATGCAAAACAAAAATGAAATCCAATACAAATTTAATAAGCAATAAAGATGTAAAGGAGAGATGAACATAGCATGCGCCCCACTCTCTCCTAACCATCCTTTCTTTTTACCTCATTGAAAATACAATATTAAGGAAGAAATATTAAATTTAGAAGTTAACAACGTAAGATACCTCAAAACCAAAGAGCTGAGAGCAGTAAGCTGGTACATAAAGTGACTTTAAACAAACAATAGAAGGCAAGGTGTGGTGGCTCATGCCTGTAATCCTAGTACCAGGGAGACCCAGGCAGGTGGATTGCCTGAGGTCACGGGTTCGAGACAAGCCTGAGCAAAAGCACGACCCCGTCTCTAAAAATAACTGGGCACTGAGTCAGGCACCTGTAGTCCCAGCTACTTGGGAGGCTGAGACAAGAGGATCACTTGAGCCCAGGAGTTTGAGGTTGCTGTGAGCTATCACACCATGGCACTCTACCAAGGGCGACAAAGTGAGAATCTGTCAAAAAAAAAAAAAAAAAAAAAAGAGAGAGAGAGAGAGTAATGGTTAACCATGATCAAAAAGCTAGACAGATATTCTACTGAAGTTAGCCCTGTCTGCCAACATCAAAAATATAAAGACATTATAAATGAGTTTATAACTGTGGGACTGACATTACAAATATTTCAGGCACAGTGGCTCACCCTGTAATCCTAGCACTCTAGGAGGGTAGGCAGGTGGATTGCCAGAGCTCAGGAGTTCAAGACCAGCCTGAACAAGAGTGAGGCCCAGTCTCTACTGAAAATACAAAAACTACCCAGGCATCATGGTGGGTACCTATAGTCACAGCTACTTAGGAGACTGAGGCAGGGGGACCACTTCAGCTCAGGAGTCTGAGGTTGCTGTGAGCTATGCTTACACCATTACATTCGAGCCTGGGCAACTGAGTGAGACACTATCTCAAAAATAAATGAGGCAGCGCCCGTAGCTCAGTAGGTAGGGCGCCAGTTACATACACCCAAGCTGGTTCAAACCTAGCCTGGGCCAGCTAAACAAGGACAATTGTAACAAAATGTAAAAAAAAAAAAAAGTAGCCAGGCACTTTGGCAGGCACCTATAGTCCCAGCTACTTGGGAAGCTGAGGCAAGAGGATCGCATAAGCCCAAGAGTTTGAGGCTGCTATGAGCTATGAAGCCACAGCACTCTACCAGAGGCAAGAAAGTGAGACAGTCTCTAAATAAATAAATAAATAAACAAACAAACAAACGAGGTGTTGTGGCGGGCGCCTACAGTCCCAGCTACTCGGGAGGCTGAGGCAAGAGAATCACCTAAGCCCAAGAACTGGAGGTTGCTGTGAGCTGTGATGCCATAGCACTCTACCTGGGGTGACGAAGTAAGACTCTGTCTCTAAAAAAAAAAAAAAAAAAAAAATCTCATGTGTTCACATTAGTTTGTGGGTCTCTTCTGTTGCATTTGATTGTCTTTTAATATTAAAAATGTAACAATATACACCAAGTACTATTTAATTTTCCTTTTTACTGAAAGGTATGTATAATAAACATACCTTATTCTCTAAAAAATAAACAGGGCAGTGCCTGTGGCTCAGTGGGTAGGACGCCGGCCCATATACCGAGGGTGATGGGTTCGAACCTGGCCCCAGCCAGCTAAAACAGCAGTGGCAACTGCAACAAAAATAGCTGGGCATTGTGGCAGGCACCTGTAGTCCCAGGTACTCGGGAGGCTGAGGCAAGAAAACCGCCCTAGCCCAAGAGCTGGAGGTTGCTATGAGCTGTGACGCTACCGCACTCTACTTGACGGTGTCAAAAAAAATAATAATAAATAAATAAATAAATGAAAAAGTAACGTAAGGCTGATAAAACACTTTGAGTTAAATTTTTTTTAAAAAGATACTAACAGAGAGAGACTTCCTTCTCTGTAAGGCAAAGAAGTTGGAACAGATGATCTAACCCTAGCAACACGATATGGCAAGTCTGACTCATAAGACTTCCTGAATCAGTCGTCATCTTTACTGCTGATTTAGTCTCTGGCTGTCTTTGCTATTTCCATTGTCTTTTTTTCTTTTTCTGTCCTCAATTTGTTACTCTTCAACAATTGTAATTCCATCACCCCAAGTTTAAATAATCTTAAATGCAAAAGAAGCATTTATTTTTAAATGTTCCCATATCTGCATAAATTCCATGACTGATAACAGAAATTAACCTTTCCAAATTAATCTGAAGTCATTATCCATCTCAGGATGACAATAATAAAGAATGAAAGCATACATTCCAAAAAGAAAATAAGAAAGCTCTCAACATCACTTGTCTTTTGTAACACTAGTAGATATCTTTTAAAGATGTAAGAAGTGAAATTCAACAACCACTTTTGCATTCACCTCCAAAAAATAGGTACTAGATTATATGTAGCCAATAATCTACACCACTAGATCACAATTGCTTCGCGGAAGAAATCCCAAGTAAAAATATAAAATACTGAAAACAGAATGAAAGATATACCTACTCAAATAATTTAAAATGCAATATAGCTTGGGGACAGGGGTTGCTGTTGCTCAAAGGTCAGTTTAATGACTCACAACTTTTAAGAGCTTTTTTCTGTACTTGACAAAACCTGCCTGTGCATGTCTAGTAAATGAAACTAGAGGTACCTCATTATTGTTCAGGATATTTGTGGCAAAAATAATTAATCATGAATGTCTGTAAAAATCATTCATATACCTAAAATAATTAAAATCAAGACCTACTTCTGGGCGGTGCCTGTGGCTCACTAGCCCCATATACTGAGGGTGGTGGGTTCAAACCCAGCCCCGGCCAAACTGCAACAACAACAACAAAAAAAAAAAAAAAAAAAAAAAAAATCGGTGGTCATTGTGGTGGGCGCCTGTAGTCCCAGCTACTAGGGAGGCTGAGGCAAGAGAATTGCGTAAGCCCCAGAGGTGGAAGTTGCAAAGAGAATTGCCTAAGCCCCAGAGGTAGAAGTTGCCGTGAGCTGTGTGACATCACAGCACTCTACTGAGAGCAATAAAGTGAGACTCTGTCTCTACAAAAAAAAAAAAAAAAAAAAAAAAAGACCTACTTCTCCAGCAAATGTCTTAGAGTGGTTCCTCTTCAACATACTGGGTGTTGTCAACACAAAGGAAATAGCATTTCCCATGCCATGTGCTTGGGATGAATTGTTGATCCAAACAGGTTTTTTCACCTTCAAGGAGCTGATGACCCGGAGTCAGGGATCAACAAAAAAGTACGTACATAGTCACAAATTATATTATATGCTTTAAAAAGTCTTTATTGAAAATTAACATCTGTTTTGTGATTGAAACCTAAAACCACTGAGTTTGAAACATGACGCAAAATGTTACACAGTTATTCAAAATTCCTTATCTCTGGGGTAAATCTGGTTCCTTTTACCAAAAGAGACAGATTCAGGTTAACAACAACTAATACCCTTGAAAGTGGCCAAACTTCACTGGGTAGAGCTCAGCCTCCCTTCATGTTTAAGTAGAACTAAACGAGGAAGCTGTAGCCAAGATAGACACCAAATACAACAAAATGAAAAGTTTAAATCAAATGCTTCTTGAATTCCAATCAAATCCGCAAGATCAGTAGTTCTCAAGCTTTTTGGTCTCAGGGTTCCTTTACTTTTTAAAGAGACAGTGTCTCACACTGTTGCCCAGACTGGAGTACAATGGCATCATTATAGCTTACCTGCAGCCTACAACTTCTGAGCTTTCACTGATCCTCCTGACTCAGCCTCCACAGTATCCAGGACGACAGACCATGCCCAGCTAATATTTTTACATTTTGTAAAGTTGGTATCTATGTTGCCCAGGCTGGTCTCAAACTCCTGGTCTCAAGCATTCTTCCCTCCTCCCAAAGAGGTGAGAGATTACATGTGTGAGCCACCATGCCTGGCTGATGGTTTTTTCTTTAACTCTTAAGTATATCACAGTGAAGAACATCATGACTACCAATAGTGTAATGTCACTGCCCTGAAGCACCACTGCTTTCGTATCATCAATGCAAACATCAAAAGGATGAAAATGGCAAATAATGTATTAGTGTTAAGACTATGAAAATATGGACCCCCTAAACAGTTCTCAGGAACTATCAGAGATCCACAGAACACATTTTGAGAAACACTATACTTGACTAAAGTTGGGGCTGAGAGTTTGAAACTGGTCTGGTTTCTGTATGATACTCTACATCAGGGGTGTCAACCCACAGCCCGTGTGCCACGTGCTGATTTTATGAAGACTTTTTGCTTATCTATGGTTTTGGGTTATCACCAAAAGTATGCACAGAACTTTTTTTTACTAATCAGCTTTAGTTAATGTTTGTGTATTATTTAATGTGTAGCCCAAGACAAACCTTATTCTTCCGATGTGCTGAGGGGGGAAAAAGGGACACCCCTGCTTTACACATTCATTTAATAAATATTTTAGTATCTACTATCTGCAGACCTAGATAAATAAGCCAAGTTGTCAGATCAAAAGAACATGGGTAACCAAATAAGATGACAAATGGAAAGACTACTGTCAACCAACAACACCTTACCTCCTTGCTCCAGATATTATAGTGATAAAATACATATGTATTAATTTCAAAAAATACAAACATGCTCCGACATGACAAGTATGTTTGCGGAAAAAGACACAGAGCAAACATTAATAACTCTAGACACCCACTGAGCACCTCCAGGACAAGAAACAAAAGCAGTCAGGAAATCAAATCGTGTACAAGATAAGAGAACCTTAAGCAAGACTCATAGGCAGAAACAAAAAAAAAAAAACTTTGTAAATGGAAATGAAACAAAATTACTAAAAGGAAGGTGGGGGGAAAAACTATTCTCAATAGCTAAAGTTATGATCATACTATTATAAGGAAAACTTTAGACAAGTTAAATTAACAGAATTTAATTGAACAAAGAACAATTCCTGAATCCAACACCCTACCACCACCACCACCACCAGAATAGGTTCAGAGCTATGCACTGTGTACTGCCACATGGGTAGAGAAGATTTATAGACAGAAAAGGAAAATGACAGACAGAAAAAGGAAGTGACTTACAGAAACAGCTGGACTGGTTACAGCTCAGCCTTTGCCTTATTTGAACACAGTCTGAACAGCTGGCCACCTTCCACTGGCTGAAACTCAGTGATTGGTACAAGAGGAACTTACAGTCTGAAATATCCATTTAGGCTGCAGTTCACTATGTATGGAGAAACGTTAAGGCTAAACTTAATGATTTCAAACTGCCACCTGCAGTTGTAGAAAAAAAGTACTACATACAAACTTGAAGCATGAATATCTCTGATACCACAATAATGCCTCAGAATAAAATCCTAAACAACCTAGACTGAAAGTATGGTGGAAATGGACAAAGCCAACAAAAACAGAGGTATGGAGATGGGGCAGATCGGGGGAGGGTACACAAAGGATGTCAAAAGAAAGAAAAGAAAAATTAATTCCCCACTCAGCATGCAAATCATAAACTAAAAATCTAAAATGTATTTACAAACCAAAGAAGATGGCCAAGAAATACATCAATATCAAAAGACAAATACCCTCAGGTCTAGAATCAGTACTCAAGACCCCCTATTCCCCATTAATAGTCCCAAGAATGAGCAGGTATACACCGAGGGTGGCAGGCTCAAACCTAGCCCACACCAACTAAAACAACTGCAACAAAAAAATAGCCCGGCGTTGTGGCGGGTGCCTGTAGTCCCAGCTACTTGGGAGGCTGAGGCAAGAGAATCACTTAAGCCTAAGAGTTTGAGGTTGCTGTGAGCTGTGATGGATGCCAGTGAACTCTACTGCGGGCGACAAAGTGAGACTCTGTCTCAAAAACAAACAAAGAGAAAAGAATGAGCATATGAGGGCTGTCTTCAGGGCCCACTGGGCATCTGCTAAGGAGGAGGCAGAGCCTCTAGGCTGCCCAGGCCCTGACACTCACTTCACACGGCCCCTTTTCTGAACCTCGATCCCCGGATCTCATGCTCCCCACTTACCCTTGGTGGCCAGCTCTTCTAAGAACAGCTCACTTGTCCCTTGCTCCCTACCCCTTTCACTTAGTGTCTAATATTAATAACCACCAATACATGATAAAAAATATATTTAAAACTTAGGGACAATAGGCACAGGTGATTGCACTAATGTACACAGCTATGATTTAACAATAAAAAAAAAAAAAAAAAAAAACTTAGGGACATATCAGTGGCACCCATAGCTCATGGGGTAGGGCACCAGCCACATACACCCAGGCTGGTGGTTTCGAACCCAGCCTGAGCCTGCTAAACAATGATAATGGTCGGCACCTGTGGCTCTTGAGTAGGACAGTGGCCCCATACACCAAGGGTGGCGGGTTCAAACAGGGCCCCGGCCAAACTGCAACAAAAAATAGCCAGGTATTGTGGTGGGCACCTATAGTCCCAACTACTTGGGAGGCTGAGGCAAGAGAATCACCTAAGCCCAAGAACTGGAGGTTGCTGTGAGCTGTGATGCCACAGCACTCTATCGAGGGCAACAAAGTAAGACTCTGTCTCTAAAAATATAAAAAAACCAACAATGACAACAAAAAAATAGCTCAGTGTTGTGGCAGGCACCTGTAGTCCCCAGCTACTTGGGAGGCTGAGGCAAGAGAATCACTTAAGCCCAAGAGTTTGAGGTTGCTGTGAGCTATGACACCACAGCACTCTACTGAGGGTGACATAGTAAGACTTTCCTCAAAAAAAAAAAAAAAAAAAAAATCTTTCAACAAAATTATGATTGGCTAGCAGTAATGGGACATGGATAAATGTAATCATGAAATTGAGTAATCTTAGCCCAAGAACCTAAATTAGAAACAGAAAATGGAACAAATGCAGGAGACATGAAAATAGAAAAGCAGATAAGGCCTGTTTACTAAATGTGTCAAAGGTGGGGAGTGAGAAAAAGATTTAGATAAAAATATTATCTGCTACCAAGCAATCTAGTCCTCACAAGGTGAAATAATAAATATAGGTAGGGGTTAATTCAGATTTTGACTAACTGAACTTCCATTATAAAATACATATAAAGAATAATGACAACTATAACCAAAAAATACCCAGGCATTGTGGTGGGCACCTACAGTCCCAGCTACTTGGGAGGCTGAGGCAAGAGGATTGCTTAAGCCCAAGAGTTTGATGTTGCTGTAAGCAGTGATGCCACAGCACTCTATCCAGGGCAACAGCTTGAGACTGTCTCAAAAAAAAAAAAAAACACAATATATAATACATGTAATATACAAAATATTTGTTAAGGGCCCAGTGCCTGCAGGTCAGTGGCTAGAAAGCCAGCCACATACACCAGAGCTGGCGGGTTTGAATCCAGCCCAAACAACAATGACAAGTACAACCAAAAATATATATATATCCGGGCATTGTGGTGGGCACCTGTGGTCCCAGCTACTTGGGAGGCTGAGGCAAGAGAAATCACTTAAGCCCAAGCGTTTGAGGTTGCTGTGAGCTGTGACACGACAGCACTCTACCCAGGGCAAGTGAGACTGTCTCAAAAAAAAAAAAAAAAATGTGTTAAACTATGTATATTATCAGTAAGGTTTCTGGTCAACAGTAGGCTACTAGCAGTTAAGTTTTGGGAATAGTTATACTCATTCCAGTTCTGGCTATCCAAGGGGTCAACACTCTTTTCCCAAATTATTTATGGGTTAACTGTATAATACATATGTATTCATTCAAGTATTCCATTCCATTCATTCAACTAATATTGCCATTAGGCAAAAAAAAATAAAACATAGAATGAGTTTAAGTTAAATCATAAACTTAAGAAAAAGGTAGTATGTTCAGAAGGCCGAAGTCAAAAATTCACAAAGAAGGCTGGGCAGGTAGCTCATGCCTGTAATTCCAAAACTCTGGGAGGCCAAGCAGGTGGATAGCTTGAGCTCATGAGTTTGATACCAGCCTGAACAAAAATCAAGATCCCATCTCTACTAAAAATGGAAAAAACTGAGGCAAGAGGATCACTAGAGCCCAAGAGTTAAAGGCTGCTGTGAGCTACGACACCACAGCACTCTACCCAGGGCAACAGCTTAAGACTCTGTCTCCAAAAACAAAAGAAAAAAAAAATTTACAAAGAACCAAATTAAAATAAAATTATATTACCTGGCTACCCAAACGATGTTCAAGTACTTTGTTTTTATTCGTCTCTGAATCCACTGTTCACCAAGTACTTTGATCCTGAGGACAAAAAAGGGGGAGAGGGTTGGATTTTATTGCCCTTTCCTCATACAATCATTATTATTAGTAACATACAAATTAAGTTTTCCCATTCTTCTCTTCCCCAGACATATGAAGATGCCTATTTTGCCACATATCAATACTTCTATTTAAAAAGTGAGGCATGGTATACATAATATATACTCTGTCACAGTTTGTTAACATATGGAATGCAAAGCTCTAGTCCTGAAAAGTGGTCAAAACTGATAGGTTGAGCAGGTGCGGTGGCTGACACCTATAATCCTAGCACTATGAGAAGTGGAGGCAGCAGGATCATTTGAGACCAGAAGTGGGAGACCAGCAAGAGCAAGACTCCATCTCTACAAAAAAACAGAAAACAGCCAGACATGGTAACCTGTGCCCACAGTCCCAACTAGTACTTGGGAGACTGTGGCGGGAGGACTGCTTGAGCCCTGGAGTTTAAGGTTGCAGTGAGCTATGATGATGCCACTTCAGTCTAGCCCAAGCAACAAGAGTGAGATCCTGTCTCCAAAAAAATAGAAACATCCAATACATATTCTAAACTTGTGGATGTCTTCTTTGTCTACAAAGAATGCTCAATAGAGAACGATTCAAGACAGTATTAATACTCTTGTAGAAACTAATGGTTAAATGCCCTAGTCCAAAAAGTACAGATACCTCCACATGAATAGAGGGAGAGATGGATAAAGCAAATAAGCAAGTGGGAAGAAAAGGCTCAAATGTTTTCTTGCCTTCTATAATAAAAGGATGCATTTGAGGGCAGCGCCTATGGCTCAGTGGGTAGGGCCTCAGCCCCATATACCAAGGGTGGTGGGTTTGAACCTGGCCCCGGCCAAACTGCAATAAAAAAATAGCCAGGCGTTGTGGCAGGCGCCTGTAGTCCCAGCTACTTGGGAGGCTGAGGCAAGAGAATCACCTAAGCCAAAGAGCTGGAAGGTGCTGTGAGCTGGACGCCACGGCACTCTACCGAGGGCAACAAAATCAGACTGCCTCAAAAAAGGGGGTGGGGGGATGCATTTGAGTCAACAAGGAGAAACTTTTTTTTTTGGTAAGGACAGAGTTTCACTTTATCACCCACGGTAGAGTGCCATGGCATCACACAGCTCACAGCAACCTCCAACTCCTAGGCTTAGGTGATTCCTTTGCCTCAGCCTCCAGAGTAGCTGGGACTACAGGCACCCGCCACAACCCCGGCTATTTTTTTGTTGCAGTTTGGCCAGGGCCAAGTTTGAACCCGCCACCCTCAGTATATGGGGCCAGTGCTCTGCTCACTAAGCAACAGGCATCACCCAGAGAAACATTTTTAAATGGGAAAATGAGGAGCAGTTCCTCAAAATAATTTGCAATAAAACATATGAATATATTAGCAGTAGGCTTTTGTATCTAAAGAAAGGGGGAACAGGTTCTGGTACAATAAACAAAACAGCCAAGAAAAACACTCTCTTTGCCTTATCAATTTCCAAATGTAACAATAATGCAACAATCTGCTACTAATTCTAATGGTTACTGCTATCAAGACAACCGACATATCTACGCCCTGCAGTTAATGACATTAATGCTAAAATTGGCAGGTGTTATAGTACAGGGAAAAGAAAAAGAAAAAAAAAAAAAAAAAAAAGGCAGTGTAGTCACAAGTTCCAAATAACAGGGCCAATCCATACTGAGAAGACAGCAGACAGCAAACCACATCTAGCTGTAAGATGAAGGTCTTATTGCAGTTTTGAAACCAAAATTAAAGAAGAAAAGAATCAGGGAGAGGGAAAGGGGTAAAACATTGTATGTGGTTCACAAAGGGAAAAGAGAAAAATCCACGTGGTACTAGTTGAGAATCCTCTACCCAAAATGTCTGGACCCAGAAACATTTATTTCTATTACAGATTTTTTTGCATTTTAGAATGTATGTACATATACATAATGAAATATCTAAGGGAAGAAACTATGGTCTAAATACAAAATTCATTTATGTTTCCCATATAACCTTATAGACTGGAGGTAGTTTTATGTAGTATTTTTAATAATTCTGTGGATAAAACTAAGTTTCGCTGTGTTTTGACTATGATCCACATGAGGTCAGTTGTGAAATTTTCCACTTGTGGCATATTAACATTGAAAAAGTTTTGCGGCCAGGCTCAATGTTTCATGTCTGTAATCCCAGCACTCTGGGAGGCAGAGGCAGGCGGATCGCCTGAGGTCACGAGTTCAAGACCAGCCTGAGCTAGAGCAATACCCTGTCTCTAAAAATAGCTAGATGTTGTGGCAGGTGCCTATAGTCCCAGCTACTCGGGAGACTGAAGCAAGAGAATCACTTGAGCCCAGCAATTTGAGGTTGCTGTGAGCTATGACGCCGTTGTGACACCACAGCGCTCTACCCAGGGCAACAGCTTGAGACTCTGTCTCAAAAGAAAAAAAAGGCGAGTCAGTCACACTTCCTCTAAGACTTTTGTGCAGATTAAGTAAAAAATGTATACATTATTTATTAGTACCTAGTACATAAAAGCTCAATAAGAAAATTTATTTTTTCAGTAAAACAGACTATTTGAAACATGATATAACTTAAGAATTTTCTGTTAATTCTAATAGAAAAATTACCCCCCTTGAAATAAAAATCATAGTTTATTTTTAAATAAATTTTGATTTTTTTTTGTTTTTTTTGAGTGCTCACAGCAACCTCAAACTATTGGGCTTAAGCAATTCTCCTGCCTCAGCCCCCCAAGTAACTGGGACTACAGGCTCTCGCCACAACACCCGGCTATTTTGTTGCTGTCATTGTTGTTTTAGTTGGCCCAGGCCAGGATTCAACCTGCCAACCTCAGCGTATGTGGCCAGCGCCCTACCCATTGAACTATGGGCACCACCCAAATTTTATGTTTTTTGTTTGTTTGTTTTTTGTTTTGAGACAGAGTCTCAAGCTGTCGCCCTGGGTAGAATGCCATGGCATCACAGCTCACAGCAACCTCCAACTCTTGGGCTTAAGCGATTCTCTTGCTTCAGCCTCCCGAGGGCCCACTACAACACTCAGCTATTTTTTGGTAGTAGTTGTCATTGTTGTTTGGCTGACCCAGGCTGGATTCGAACCCACCAGCTCCAGCGTATGTGGCTAGCACCCTAGCTGCTGAGCTACAGGCACTGAGCTGAATTTGATGTTTTTTTAATTTAAATTTTTATGCTATCCAATTTAATACTAAGCATAAAACTTCTGTAAATAATTGCCAAGGTCTTCTGGCCCCAATTTTGAGTCAGGTTGTGCTTCAGAAATGGTTCTTTTATTTCTGTTCCTTCCTCTCCCCCACTCCCACTTGGATAAACTGGTCTACATTGTTCCCTTTTTTGGGGTGGGGGAGAACATGGAGTGGGATCAGCATCTAAGAAAAAAGGGGAATTAGATTAAGGAAAAAAGTATTCAGTATGGGCATGATGTCAAACACCTGTAATCCCAGATACTTAGGAGGATGAGGTAGGAAGATTGCTCCAGCATGGGCAAAACAGTAAAACCTCTCTTAAAATTTTTTTTAAGAGACAGAGTCTCACTCTGTCACCCTCAGTAGGGTACCATTGTGTCATAGCTTACAGCAACCTCCAATTCTTGGGCTAAAGTGATTCTCTTGCCTCAGCCTCCCGAGTAGCTGGGACTAAAAGCACCTGCCACAATGCCCAGCTATTTTTGTTGCAAGTTGCCACTGCTGTTTGAGCTGACTGGGGCCAGGTTCGAACCCACCACCCTCAATATATGGGGCTGGCACTAGGGTGCCACTGAGCCACAGGCGCCATCCCTAAAAAAAAAAATTTTTTTTTTATTAAATCATACCTGTGTACATTAATGTGATCATGGGGCACCATACACTAGTTTCGTAGACCATTTGACACATTTTTATCACACTGGTTAACATAGCCTTCCTGGCATTTTCTTAGTTATTATGCTAAGACATTTACATTCCACATTTACTAAGTTTCACATATACCCTTGTAAGATGCACTGCAGGTATAATCCCACCAACCCCCCTCCCTCTACCTGCCTCCTCCCAAAATATTTTTTAAGAAAGAAAGTATAGAACATAAATGTCAAGTAAATGAGGGAAAAGCTATGTCGATTGTTTTGATGTAAGCACGTTAGATTGTATTTAAAAAATCAACACATTGTAACCCACATATACATAGACGTATTCATGGTCTATGGAAGGGAGGGAAGGAAGGAGGGAGGAAAACATTCTAAAGTACCTTAACAACTGACCCCAGGAAATCAGTACGGCTGTCCAGTGTGAAGGGTTGTTGAGAGAACACAGGCTAATGCTCAAGTATTATATTGCTGTTTTTTTCATAACCCTTTTCAAAGGAATGTTGACCCCACCAATCTACACCCTTGGGACCCAAAGAAAAGGCATCTACAAAATTCCCCACTTTAAGAAGTATATACTCAACCAGAGAGATTCTGAAATAGTCATAGATGACTGGCTTGCCCACTAGGAATTAGGAAGGAGTACTACCACAATGTCCCAGAATCCTGTAATTATGGAATTGTTAGGAAAACCGCTGGTGAGGTAAACTTATCTAGAACCAAGCTTCTAAAAGGCAACAATTCTAGCAAATTTCTCAGGATAGAATTTTTTGTTTTTATCAAAAATAAGATTATTCCTAGCTCAGCACCTGTGGCTCAAGGGGCTAAGGCGCCAGCCACATATACCTGAGCTGGCAGGTTCAAATCCACTGGGCCGCCAAACAACAATGATGCTAAAACCAAGAAATAGCCAGGTGTTGTGGCAGGCACCCGTAGTCCCAGCGAGTTGGGAGGCGGAGGCAGAAGAATCCCTTGAGCCCAGGAGTTGGAGGTTACTGTGAGCTGTGATGCCATAGCTCTCTACCAAGGGTAACAGCTTTAGACTCTGTCTCCAAAAAAAAAAGAAAAAAAAGAAAAAGAAAAATAAGAAAGATTATTCCTATTTCTTTTCATAATTTGCACTTATCAATCATGCATACAAAAGCCAAATCACTCTAATATAAAAAACTAAATGTGATACTTTTCAAAAAAATTAGATATCTGAAAACGGGGGTAATTTTTCTGCTAGAATCAACAGAAAATTGACTGATGAGATCTAGATTGTTTCAAAAGTTTTGTCCGTTTTAATGTCATGTGTTTTTGTAGCTCCATATCTCAGTAAATATTCATTCTACTGTGTCGTGGTATATACTGATCGATGGAAATTTTTGTACTCTATACATTGATGCTGTTCATTTTTTTCTACTTTTAATTTTTTTTATTCTTTTCAGCCTATTACTATATGATGTCATTAAGCGATTTTCGGCCAATTTTTCTCTACAAATTGAACCAAAGCGCTGCCAAAACAGCCCAAAAAATTAACCAGGCATTTGGCAATGATGGATTTTAATGAACGCACTGTTCGACGTTGGTTTGTAAAATTTCGTTCTGGAAATATAGCCTCAAAGATGAGCCCCGAAGTGGTCAATCTAGAGTAATCCAGGACGAGGATTTGAGGACCCTGGTGGAGACTGACCCATCACAAATGGTGCGTGGGATGGCGGAAGAACTGGGTGTCAGCTCCTATGCAGTTTTTGATGGTTTAAAATGTATTAGAAAGGTCAAAAAGCTCGAAAAGTGGGTGCCCCACGATTTAAACGATCGGCAGAAATTGTCATGTTTCGAGGTTTGTTCTTCATTGCTTTTGCGCAACCAAAACGATCCTTTTTTGGATTGGATCGTCACATGTGATGAAGAGTGGATTCTCTACGACAATAGGAAACGTTCAGGACAGTGGTTGGACACCAATGAGCCACCCAGGCACTTCCCAAAGGCGAAACCCCACCAAAAAAAGATCATGGTTACTATATGGTGGTCAGCGGCTGGTGTGATTCTCTATAACTTTCTGCAACCAGGCCAAACCATCACAGCAGAGTCCTATTGTGAGGAAATCGATGAAATGTACCGAAAATTGCATCAGCAGCAGCCAGCACTGGTCAACAGAAGAGGTCCGAT